>PISW01004055.1:40855-181398 GCA_004023785.1 Mungos mungo | reverse complement strand
GTTTCTACAGCAAAACACTGGATATTCCCAGCCTAGGAAACATGTACCCACCTGGCATTAATTTGCCACTTTTCCTTATAGACCTAGGATGAATGGGTCATAGGACATATAATTTTTATAGCTTTGAGATCATTGAAATAAAACTGTACTTATTTAAAGTGTAGAGTTTGAGTTTTGACATATGTCTACACCTAGGACCGTCACTGCAATTAAGAAAATGAACATATCCATCTCCAAGGTGCTCTTGCCCCTTTGAAATCCTTCCCTTCTTCCCTTTCCATCCCCCATCCCTGCCCCTTGCAGTCACCGATCTGCTTTTTGCCACGTTAGAGGAGTTTGCAGTTCAAAAAAATCTATCAATGGAATCAAAGAATATGCACTTTTGGGTGCCTGGGTGGCTCAGTGGTTGAGCATCTGACTTGGCTTAGGTCATGATCTTACGGTTTGTGAGTTCAAGCCCCACATGGGGTGCCCTGATGTCAGCACTGAGCCTGATTTGGATCCTCTGTCCCATCTCTCCGCACCTTCCCCACTGACGATTGTTCTCTCTCAAAAATATTTAAAAACTCTTGTACTTTTTTCTTCCAGCTTCTTTCATTTACCATAATTATTTTGAGATTTACCCATCTTGCATCAATACTTCATGCTTTCAAATTGCCAAGTAATAGTTCCTTCGTGGATACTCCACAATGTTGATCTAGTCACCTGTTGATGGCCATTTGAGTTTCCAGTTTTTTGTTATAGGAACTTGGGATCATATATGTCTTTGTATGGACATGTATTTTTTCTGGAGTAAATATATAGGAATGGAGTGACTAGGTCAAGGTTGGTATATGTTTAACTTATTTTTTTAAACGTTCTTATTTATTTTTGAGAGACAGAGACAGAGCTTGAGAGGGTGAGGGTCAGAGAGAGAGGGAGACACAGAATCTGAAGCAGGCTCCAGGCTCTGAGCTAGCTGTCAGCACAGAGCCCGACGTGGGGCTCGAACCCACGAACCGTGAGATCATGACCTGAGCTGAAGTTGGACACTTAACCGTTGGAGCCACCCAGGTGCTCCTATATTTAACTCTTTAAAAAGCTGCCAAAACAGTTTTTCTAACATGTTTAAACTAGATAACACTCCCACCAACAGCCTGTCTTTAAGAGGTCTCATTGCTCAAATTCTTGCTAGTACTTGGTAATGTTTTGGGCTTTTTTTTTTTTTAAGTTTTATATATTGCGAGAGTGAAAGAGCACATCCATGAGTTGGGGAGGAGCAGAGAGAGGGAGAGAGAGAATCCCTGGTTGACAGTGTGGAGCCCAATGCAGGGCTTGAATCCATGAATTGTGAGATTCACGTGCTTAACTTTTTTAAAAATTTCCTTACATTTTTACTTATTTTTGAGAGAATGAGATAGAGAATGAGTGAGTAAGGGGGAGAGAAGAATAGACACAGAATCTGAAGGAGGCTCCAGACTATGAGCAAGTTTTCAGCACAGCGCCTGACGCAGAACTTGAACTTAAGAACTGTGAAATCATGACCTGAGCTGAAGTAGGACCGACTGAGCCACCCAGGTGCCCTGTCACATGCTTAACCTTGAGCCACCCAGGTGCCCCAGTAATGTTAAGCTTTTTAATCTTAGCTATTCTAGTGGAAGTGTAGTAATATTTCATTGTGGTTCTGATTTGCATTTCTGTAATGACTAATGGTGTTGAGCATCTCTGTTCATGTGTTTATTTTCTATCTTTCTCTATCTTCTTAGGTTCATAGGTCTTCAATTCCTATACTATTGAAAGTGGATTATGTGTTTCTTAAAAGTTTTCTTTCTAAGGGTGCTTGGGTGGTTCATCAGTTCAAGCAATGGACTCAGTCTTGGCTTAGGTCATGATCTCATGGTTTGTGGGTTCATGATCTCATGGTTTGTGGGTTCGAGGTCCAGTTTGTGGAGCCTGCTTGGGGTTCTCTCTCTCTCCCCTTCTCTGCACTCTTCCCTTGTGTGCGCTCTCTCTCAAAATGAATAAATTAAAAAAAAATTAAAGTGTTCTTTATATGTTCTACATACAAGACCCAAGTGCTTTGTCAACTTTGTTTTGCACATATTTTTTGTATGTGGCTTCCTTTTCAGTTTTATAATTTTTTTTTTAATTTTCATGAATGTTTATTGAAGGCTTGCTGGTACATAGCTAATACAGCTCAGATTTAGACACCTAATCGATACTTTGCTAAATGCATTCAATTCCATTTGCTTAGTCTTCACCCTAAGGAATATTCCCAAGGAATGTATTATTTTTAGCTCCATTTGCTAATGGAGGACATGAGGACAGCAGGACAACTTGCTCAAGGGTGCATATCCCTAGAAAGTTTTGGCTTAAATATAACAGTGTCTTTAAAGAGCAAGAGTTAATTTTTATTGAGCCCAATTTTTTTTCCAGTTGATTTCTTTTCTTTATGCTTTTTTTGTGACGTGCTTAAAAAATCTTAGGCAAATCATGATCAATCATATGTTTCCTGACCTTTTCTTCTAGGAGTTTTACAGTTCTAGATCTTATTTCAGTCATGAATCATTTTAGGATAATTTTTATATGTTGTGTGAAGTAAGGGCTGAAGTTCTTTTTTTTTCCTCCTTTTCCCTCTCTTCCTTCCCTTTTCTTTCTTTCATATGGCTGTCCAATTATTCCAGATCATTCATTGAAACAATTACGACTTCCATTGAATTTTCCTGGAAACTTTGAAGGAATCAAATGACTCTGTGTGTGTGTGTGTGTGTGTGTGTGTGTGTGTACAGTCTTTCTAGACTGTGCACCAGCATACCTCTGAGATAATGCAAGTTCAGATCACCACAACAAAGTGAATGTTGCAATAAACGAAGTCAAATGAATTTTTGGTTGTCCAGTGCATACAGAGGTTATGATTGCATTCTACCATACTCTATTAAGTGTGCAATAGCACCATGTCTAGACAAACACTGTATATATCTTAATTTAAAATGTTATTGCTAAAAAAAATTGCTATCTGAGCTTTCAGGGAGTTATTTTGCTGGTAGAGGCTTTTGCCTCCTTGTTGATGGCTGCTGACTCATCAGCGTGGTGGTTGCTGAAAGTGGGGTGGCTGTGGCAATTTCTTCACATAAGGCAACAATGAAATTTCCCACATTAATAGAAATATGAACAATTTCTCTATAGTATAAGATGCTCTTTAATGGATTTTACTCACAGTCAACATCTCTCAAAATTGGAGCCAGAGTCAATCCTCTCAAATCCTGCTGCTGCTTTATCAACTAAGTGTATGAAACATTCTAACTCTTTGTTGCCATTTCAACAAACTTCATAACCTCTTCACCATGAATAGAGTCCATCTCAAGTAACCACTTTCTTTATGGATGAAAGTGTTGTGTGAAGTAAGGGCTGAAGTTCTTTTTTTTCCTCCTTTTCCCTCTCTTCCTTCTCTTTTCTTTCTTTCATATGGCTGTCCAATTATTCCAGATCATTCATTGAAACAATTACGACTTCCATTGAATTTTCCTGGAAACTTTGAAGGAATCAAATGACTCTGTGTGTGTGTGTGTGTGTGTGTGTGTGTCCAAGTCTAATCATGAGATTGCAGCAATTCAATCCATCTTCAGGCTCTGCTTCTCATTCTAGTTCCCTTGCTGTTTCCACCGCATCTGCAGTTACTTCTCCACTAGGCTCTTGACCCCTCAAAGTCCTCCATGAGGGTTGGAATCAACTTCTCCCGAACTCCTGTTCATGTTGATCTTTTAACCTCTTCCTATGAATCATGAATGTTCTTACTGGCATCTAGAGTGGTGAATCCTTTCTAGAAGGTTTTCTTTCTTTCTTTCTTTCTTTTTTTTTTTCATGCAAAAGCAAAGGGCAGTTTTATTACTGGCTTAGGCTGGCTGAGCAGGCTCACAGACTTTACCAGCGTAGTGGATTCATGCTGAGAGCCCCAAACAAAGGCAGGGTAGGGTCTTTATGGGCTTGGGAAGGGGGAGTTACAGGAAATTGTGACACAGGTAAAGTGATCCAACTATTATTATACACTATTATTGACAGCAGGTTTAACCATTCACATTGCCTAGAGTATTCGTTACTTTTGGCAGGACCCAATCACAACATTTAGAGTGTTAACCAATTACAGAGTGGACCCAGGACCCAGAACCCTCATGTAGGGTGTAACTAGCCTTCTAGAAGGTTTTCAGTTCACTTCCCAGATCCATCAGAGGAATCCATATCCATGGCAACCATAGCCTTGTGAAATATATTCTTAAGTAAGATTTGAAAGATGAATCCTTGATCCATGGGCTGCAGGATGGAGGTTGTTAACAGGCATGAAATATCCTTCATCTTGATGTAATCTCCACCACAGCTCTTGGGTGCCCTAGTACACTACGTGAGTAATAAATCTTTTGAAAGGAATCTTTTCTTCTGAGTAGCAGTGCTCAATGGTGAGCTTAAAATTTTCAGTGAACCACGTTGTGAACAGATGTACTCTTGTCCAGGCTTTGCCGTTCCATTTATAGAGCACATGCAGAATAGATCTAGGATAATTCTTAAGGGCTTTGGGATTTTGGAAGGGCAAATGAGCATTGCCTTTAAGTTAAAGTCAGCAGCTCTCTGAACTCTCTAACAGAAGACTGAGTCTGTTCTTTGAATCCAGGCATTGACTTCTCCTCTCTAGCTATGAAAGTCCTAGCTGGCATCTTCATCTAATTGAAGGCTGTTTTATCTGCACTGAAAATCTGTTTAGTGTAGCCACCTTCAGTAATTATCTTAGCTGGATATTCTGGATCTTGCTGCAGCTTCTATATCAGCACTTGCTGCTTAACCTTACACTTCTACGGTTTCTTTCCTTAAACCTCATGAACCAACTTCTGATAGATTCCAACTTTCCTCCTGCAGCCTTCTCACCTCTTTTAGCCTTCAGTGAAGGTCGTGGCTGGCTTGGTCCTCTATTCACACCACTAAAACTTTCTCTATATCAGTACTAAGGCTGGTTTTTTTCAGTCATTGATCACTGGAATAGCAATTCTAATTTACAAGTTTTCCTTTGCATTCACAATTTGGCTAACTGCTGAAAGAGACCTAGCACTTTCAACAGGGTTCCCTGAGTAAGTTTAATAATTTCTAGCTTTTCAAAGTTTTAATTGAGAGAGAAAAAGTGTGTGTGCACATGAGTGGGAGAGGAGTAGAGAGAGAGGGACAGAGAATCCCAAGCACCCTCTGCACTGTCAGTGCAGAGTCCCCAGGAGGGAGTCTCTCACAAACCATGAGATCATGGCCTGAGCCTTAATCAAGAGTCAGACATGTAACTGACTGAGCCACCCAGGCGCCCCTAGTCATTTCTAGCTTTTGACTTAAAGTGGAAGACCTACAACTCTTTCTTTCACTTGAACACTTAGAGGCCATTGTTGTTAATTGGCCTAATTTCAATATTGTTGTCTCAGGCCTGAAGAGAGATGTGGAAATAAATGGTTGTAGCATAAGTTGTGGTGCCCGAAACAATCATAGTAACCCCAAAGCTCACAGATCACCAATAACAAATACAACGAAAAAGTTTAGAAATATTGCAAGAATTGTCAATATGTTACACAAAGACCTAAAAGAGCAAATGTCCTTGGAAAAATGGTGCTGATAGACTTGCCTGATATATAGGGTTGCCACAAACCTTTACGTTTTTTCCAACAGCATTTTTTATTCATAATTATAGAATTCTGTATAAGAAAAAGATCAAGGGTTATAATATATATCATTCAGATTAAACAAAAAATTGGAAAGGATATTCATAATAAAACTTCATGTATGTATGAATTTCTATTTTATATACCACCATGACATGTTATACCTAAATATGAGTAACACGTCTCATGTTTGTCATTCATTTTGATGTTATTAATTTTATTTGAAGTTTATTATAACTTATTTAATTTACATCCAAGTTAGCGTATAGTGCAATGATTTCAGGAATAGATTCCTGAATGCCCCTTACCCATTTAGCCCATCCCCCCTCTGGCAACCCTCTGTTTGTTCTCCATATTTAAGAGTCTCTTATGTTTTGTCCCCCTCTGTTTTTATATTTTTGCTTCCCTTCCCTTATGGTTCTCTGTTTTGTATCTTAAAGTCCTCATGTGAGTGAAGTCATATGATATTTGTCTTTCTCTGACTAATTTCACTTAGGATAATACACTCCAGTTCTATCCATGTGGTTGCAAATGGCAAGATTTCATTCTTTTTGATTGCCGAGTAATCCTCCATTGTGTGTGTTTTTATCCATTCATCTGTCAATGGAAATTTGGGCTTTTTCCATGATTTAGCTATTGGTGATAGTTCTGCTATAAACATTGGGGTGCATGTGCCCTTTTGAAACAGCACACCCGTATCCCTTGGATCAATATCTAGTAGTATGATTGCTGGGTTATATAGTAGTTCTAAGTAGTTGTACCAGTTTGCATTCTCACCAGCAGTGCAAAAGAGATCTCTTTCTCTGCATCCTCGCCAACATCTGTGTGGCCTGAGTTGTTAATGTTGGCCATTCTGACAGGTGTGAGGTGGTATCTTATTGTGGTTTTGATTTGTGTTTCCCTGATGAGTGATGAGCATCTTTTCATGTGTCAGTCAGCTGGATGTCTTTTTTGGAGAAGTGTCTATTCATGTCTTTTGCCCATTTCTTCACTGGATTACTTGGAGGTTTTTGGGTGTTGAGTTTGATAAACTCTTTAGAGTTTGGATACTAATCCTTTATCTGGTACGTTGTTTGCAAATGTCTTCTCCCATTCTGTCAGTTACCTTTTAGTTTTGCTGATTGCTTCCTTTGTTGTGCAGAAGCTTTTTATTTTGATGAGGTCCCAATAGTTTATTTTTTGCTTCTGTTTCCCTTGCCTCTGGAAATGTGTTGAGTAAGAAGTTGCTGCAGCCAAGGTCAAAGAGGCTTTTGCCGACTTTCTCCTCTACGATTTTGATGGCTTCCTGTCTTATGTTTAGGTCTTTGACCCATTTTAAGTTTATTTTGAGTTTATTTTTGTGATGGTGTAAGAAAGTGCTCAGGTTCACTTTTCTGCATGTCACTGTCCAGCTTTCCCAGTACCATTTGCTGAAAAAATTGTCTTTATTCCATTGGATAGTCTTTCTTGCTTTGTCAAATATTAGTTGGCCATACATTTGTGGGTGCATTTCCGAGTTCTCGATTCTGTTCCATTGATCTGAGTGTCTGTTTCTGTGCCAGTACCATACTGTCTTGAGGACAATTTTGTCATACAGCTTGACGTCTAGAATTGTGATTCCTCTAGCTTTGGTTTTCTTTTTCAAGATTGCTGTGGCTCTTCGGGGACTTCTCTGGTTCCATACAAATTTTAAGATTGTTTTTTCTAGCTCTGTGAAGAATGCTGATAGGGATTGCCAAACCTTTAATTTACAAAAACAACAAAACAAAAGCCCATAATACCTGTGAAGGAATAAATCCGAGTGCAATGAAACAAGCGATGCCTGTATTTTCTAATATTGATCTACTGATCTGATTTTACATCTTATCTGAATTACCGTATCTTGACTATCTTAACTACTGTATCTTATTTTGAAATGAGGTAGTGTTAGTCTTCCAAGTTTCTTTTAAAGTTGTTTCGACTATACTTAGTCCTTTGCATTTCCATATAAGTCTTATCAGTTTTACAAAAAGTCTTCCAGATTTTGACTGGGATTGTATTAAATTTATAGATCAAGTTGGGAAGAATGGACATTGTAACAGTGTTTTCATGGTCTCAAACATGGTGTATGTCTTCATTTATGTAGGACTTTTAAAATTTTGCTCAGTAACATTTTAGTCTTAGATCTATAAATCGGGGGTAATTTTGGCAAACATATACAAAAGTATTTCATATTCTTTGCTCTTATAGTTTTAAAATTTCAATTTCTGGTTGCCCATCCTATGAAATGTGGTTGATTTGTACACATTCATCTTAGATTCTGCAACTTCCTAAACGAATTTAATATTTTTTATACTCCACTTGATAAAGTGTGCCCAGCAATAAATTCTAAATAATTTCTAGGGAAGTATAAGCAATAAACAGCTCTTTTGCTTCACTCTTAACACTACATCCCCGGAACCAGTTGTGAACACGACACATATTATATTACATAAATGGACATACTGTTTTGACTCTCATTATTGAACATTCATGAGGAATAAGATATTTTTCTTTCATTATTATTGAGATATAATTGCTGTACAGCTCGGTAGAAGTTTCAGATATCTAGCATAATGAGTCGACATACATATATTGCAAAATGATTACCATAGATATAACACCAAAGTAGAGCCTATAAATGAGTTGATAAATTGAACTTAATCTCAGAATTAAAAACATAAAAAAAAAAAACGGGATCAGATATACACTTGCAGAAAAAATTTGTTAAACCTATATTTGTTAAAGGACTTGCGCCTAAAATCTATTAAGTACTCTCAAAATTCAGTAACCAAACTACAACCCAATAAAAATACAGGTAAAAGATTTGAACAACTACTTCTCCACATTTCCACCAACACTTGTTATCTTTTGTGTTTAAAAAAAAAACGCAGCATATTTTATATCCAATAAGGAGTTAATGTCCAAAATATCTAAGGACAACTCAATAGCTAAAAAACCAGCTCAATTTAAAAAGCAGGCAAAGGACTTGAACAGTCATTTCTTCGAAGATCTACACATATATAGGTATATAGGAAAGCTGCTTAATATTCAGTAATTTGCTGGGAAAGCTTTCTTGTTAGATTCCCCTGTTGATTCTAAGAAATAGGCAGGAAATACGGCTCTGCAGCATTACCACACCTCCCTGCTCCCTCACTGATTTTAACTTGGCCTTCCAGGTCTTTGTGGGCCCGACAGGGAAGGGCTCAACAAAGGTTGCTTTGCTCTAAATAACCAGTTGTCTGGTAGAGAATCTATAGAAATGGATTATAAGTCGGTCTGCAGGATGGGGGCGGGGGGTACCTCCCACCGCCAGGCTCACAATCAGACAAAGGGCACAGAAAAGGGGGGAAAAGTTAGGGCTGGTCAGTGAAGGTGGGAGAAGGGAGTATCGGTACATTTCTGTTCATCTGATCTCTTTTGTTTTAGGGCAGATTCTGCTCCCGAGGGTGAGAGAAAGCAAGAAACAAGGATGTCGGTAATGGAGTAACTTTTCTTGTTTTAGGGCAGTACCTTCAAAATTTCAGTTATTCGCCATGTCCTTTGCAAAACTTGTCACCGCCCTGGTCTTCATGATCGCTAATTAAATTTTATCTTAAAGTTATTATTAAAAAATTAGTTCACTTTTAAAATGAAACTCAGCTCTTTGTTAAAAAAGATTAAGTAGAAGAAAAGTGTGAAAGACCCTCTAGCGCTTGAGATTTATCCTGAGTCGAATCAGAAGTGTTAATGAACTGAAAAGAAATGATTTTCTGTGGGTCCATGTCATGTTTCTTTTTTTTTTTTTCCCCTCATTCCTACATGCACCAACTCACACCCCTTCTGTGTGTTTCAGGAACCACAGTGCTCTGGGTCCCTGGTCAGGGCATTTAAAAAACCCTATAATGGACATTAAATGAATTTGTTTTCTGTTTATTGTTGAGAGAGGGAGAGAGACAGAGAGAGAGAGAGAGAGAGACAGACAGACAGACAGACAGAGACAGAACATGAGCAGGGGAAGGACAGAGAGAGAAGGAGACGCAGAATCTGAAGCAGGCTTCAGGCTCTGAGCTGTCGGCACAGAGCCCATCACGGGGCTTGAACGCACGAATCGTGAGATCATGACCTGAGCCAAAGTTGGTCGCTTAACCTACTGAGCCACCCAGGCATCCCTATATGAATTTTTTTTTTAAATTTTTATTTATTTATTTATTTACCAAGCATATTATTTATTCTCCTGTTGTAAGGTTGCTTTCATGTTTGCCTTAAAAAAAAGAAAGAAACAGAGATAGGATCTTTCCCCTAAAGACATAGGTAAGGCATCCAGCAAAATTACACTAAACCTAGCACATGGATCTCTGCCTATGCGAATAAATTTTATTATTTTTTTAAGTAGTTTATTGGTGGAGGTGATGGAGGAGGGCACTTGTGGGGAAGAGCACTGGGTGTTGTATGGAATGAATTTTTTTTTAAATTGAGATCATGGCCTTGAACCAAGTTAAAGCTCCATGTGGCTTGCTTTTAGCAATGGTTCTCACTCTCTCTGCTCAGTCTTTGAACAGGAAACACTCTAGGGAAGCTGATGAGACTACTGAAGCCTGCCTCGGTCCCTTCTCCCAAAGATTCTGACTTAATTGATCCAGGGTGATGCTCAGATTCTGGGATTTTTTTAAAACCTGCCCCTGACCCCCGTTGATTCTAACGTGCAGCCAAATTTAAGAGCCACTGCTCTAGATTTTTGTTTTGTGAATAACTTTCAGTCTTCCCACCTAAACTGAGGAAACTGGCCAAGCCTTGCTGCATGGTTGTTTATTTTAATTTTTTTTTAATCTGTTTTTTGAGAGCGGGACAGGGAGAGTATGCATAGGGAGGAACAGAGAGGGAGGGAAACACAGAATCCAAAGCAGACTCCAGGCTCTGAGCGGTCAGCACAGAGCTCCATGCAGGGCTCAAACTCACAAACTGTGATTTTATGACCTGAGCCAAAGTTAGATGCTTAACTGACTGAGCCACCCAGGCGCCTCTACATGGTTTTTTAATTGTGTGCATGAATTGAAGGAATGTTTGCTCTTTTTTTTAAAGTTTTTTTTTTTTTTTTTTTAAATATTTGAGACAAACAGTATGAGCAGGGTAGGGGCAGAGAGAGAGACACAGACAGGATCTAAGCAGGCTCCAGGCTCTGAGCTGCCAGCACAGAGTCCGACACGAGGCTTGAATACACGAACTGTGAGATGATGACCTGAGCAGAAGTCGGAGGCTTAACCGACCGAGCCACCCAGGCGCCCCAGGAATGTTTGCTCTTTATCAGACTCTGGACAAATGTGGGGGTTTCTCTTAACTTCCCCCTCTGTAAATGTAAGATGCAAATAGGCCTCACTCACAAGTTTCCTTTAAAAAATGACCTTTTGTAAAATATACTGAACTGCTGAATGTTTTAAAGTAGGATTAATGGAGTCTTCCAAAACGAACTCCTTTAACAAAGAGCTAGCTCACCATCACCCACCTCAGAGATTGTGGGGCACGCTGTCATTAACCAGGGTGGAGCCGGCCCTCGTCCTGACGCAGTGAGGGCCCTGGGAGAGGCTGCGCAGTTTGCTATTCCAGGCACATGGAGTATTTTCCAGGCGAAGCATTTCATATTTGAGAAGACTGTGTGAGATACTGTCGCCACTTAGTATGTTTGGATTCATAAGAAACCTCCGTGGCTTAAAATGAGAATGAGCTGTGACCAGCTGAATGATGGCATCCCTACTGGTTATTTAGGACTGGGCTCCCAGGAGGGGCACAACAGAGTTCAAATAGAGTATTTTTTTAAATCACTTATTTTGAGAGAGAGAGAGAGAAGGTGCACGCACACGTGCAAGAGAGAGAACATGAATGCAAGTGGGAGAGGGGCAGAGAGAGAGAGAGAATCCTATGCAGGCTTGGTACAATCCGCTCTGAGCCCATCGCAAGGCTTGAACTCATGAACCGTGAGATCATGATCTGAGCTGAAACTAAGAGTCAGACGCTTAACCAACTGAGCCACCCAGGTGCCCTTAGAGTATTTTTTTTAAACTTTTTTTTAATGTCTTTTATTTATTTTTGAGAGACAAAGAGAGACAGCGTGAGCAGGGGAGGGTCAGAGAGAGAGGGAGATACAGAATCTGAAGCAGGCTCCAGGCTCTGAGCTACCCAGCAGCACAGAGCCCGATGCGGGGCTCGAACCCACGAAGTGTGAGATCATGACCTGAGCCAAAGCCGGCCACTTAACCGACTGAGCCACCCAGGCACCCCTATTTTTTTTTAAATCATTTGTCACAGCATTTTACAAAAATCCAAAAACAAAAAGGTTTAAAAATATGTAAATAATCAAAGTATAGTTAAATCATCAGGGGAGATTAAATTTGCCTTGACAGTCTAGTCTTTCAAAATACTTTGAGGTTGAAATAAAAATTACTCCCTTCACTTTCATTACTCTAAAATGTAGACATGCTTGTCATTGCAGAACGTATTTTTATAAATTCTTTTGTCACTTGCATTAATAGTTTGAAGTTCAAGTGTTGGGATGATATTCAGGTATATCGGCTTTTGAAAAGTTACTGCAACTATTTGATGAGAAAGGACTTTCATCCTTCACCACAGCAGCTTGGTTGAGAATTGGCTCATGAAATCTGTTCTTTTTCCACCCTCTCCTACTGGGTCTTTTTATTCTAGGAGAGCCATCTCTTCTAGAAGGAGTTACTTCTCTTTTGTCTGACCTTGTAGCGATATGTATAATTGTACATACAGGACACTGACACCTTTGCAATAATGCTCATTTCTCATCTGTGCTTGTAAAAGTTTAATTACAGGAAACACCTCTTCTCCGAGAGTAATCAAGATTCAAGTACCAGTACCAGTGAACGATCTTGGACCAGTAACCAAAAAAGGAAATCCCTAAAACCGTATTCCGGTAGAAAAAAGACAAGAACTAGAAGTAGCATGAGAAGTAAGTTCAGTACATGTCGTCTTCAAGTCATTTTTCAAATGAATCAGGTATTTTTCAGTTATGCAAAGGAAGGAGGGAGGGCACCAAAGAAAAAATGATGTGATCTTCCTTCCCTACTATGGTTACATTAGAAAGGCAAAAATGTACATACATGAAACCATACAAAAGAATGTAGACTGGACCGATAATTGTTAAATACGAGCTACAGATAAATGGAGTAGAAGTTCAAATAAGGATAATCTGACAGCGGGAATCACGAGGAAAGATTTCAAGGAAGAGGCAGGTAGGATTTGAGCTAATCCTTAGGAAAGACTAGTACTCAAAAAGGTGTGCAAAAGGGGAAATGTCTTAAATGAGGTAAAATTACAAGGATCAATTGATGTGAGGACAGCATGAGAGGTAGGGTCTGGAACAGAGAACTCATGTGGGGCCTGGGGCTCAGGAACAAGGTGAATCATTAGAAAGCGATCTTAAGGGGTGCCTGGGGGGCTCAGTTGGTTAAGCATCCGGCTTCAGCTTAGGTCATGATCTCACAGTTCATCGGTTCGAGTACCACATTGGGCTCTGGGCTGACCGCTAGCTCAGAGCCTGGAGCCTGCTTCAGATTCTGTATCTCCCTCTCTCTCTGACCCTCCCCTGCTCACGCTGTCTCTCTGTGTCTCTCAAAAGTAAAAATTTAAAAAAAGGAATCTTAAGAGCTACACATAGGAGTAAGCTTCAGGATGTGGGAATTGCTTCTAGTATAGACATGCCTAATTGGGAGAGAGGGAGAAATGCATTTTTGTAGTTCTCATAAGCAAACTTACCCATTGTGCACTTCTTTTTTAGTTTTGCCATTTTCCCTTCCCAGCAGTGGCAGTGACCATGAGAAGGACAAAGTAAGTACATTTTATCTGGGCTGCCATGTGCCCCTAGGACGTTAGCATGAAACAGGTCAATCTGTTTAGGGTTAAATGTCATTTATTTCTCAGAAAATCTTTCAGGAATATGAGAATAACCAGTAATTTGTTGATACACAAATCACTGTCAATAGAAACTGCAAAGTCTTGTAAATGTTTTAGCATAAATCTTGTATAAAGAGTTAGGATCTTTCTTCATTGTTGCCAAATTTGTTGAAAGACGTTTATTATGAATGATGCTAAAATCTGGGCTATCTGATTTCCTGTAAGTATATCCTCTTTAAATTTACATTTTGAAATAAACTTCTTGGTTTAATTCTTCCCTTAGAAGACTTAATGCAGTTTGCTGACATATTATATCTAAAGCCTTTAATGACTTAAACATGTAAATCTTTATAAGTGGTTGAAATGACTTCAGGCTTCCATAAATATTGAATAAACCCTCAAAGTTCCTGAATTCACTTTGGTTATTCTTGTTTTAAAGTAACATAGTTAAAAACATTGGACACCGCAGTGCCTGTGGGGTTTAGTCGGTTAGGCATCCGACTTTGGCTCAGGTCGTGATCTTGGGGTTCGTGAGTTCAAGCCCTGCATCAGGTTTGTGCTGACAGCTCAGAGCCTGGAGCCTGCCTCAGATTCTGTGTCCCCCTCTCTCTCTGCCCCTCCCTGCTCATACTCTCTCTCTCTCTCAAGAATAAATAAACATTAAAAAAATATATTGGACACCAGCATTGTCCAGACAAATTCAAAACCAAATTTTTCCTGGTAAGAGCTGAATTACTCTTCTCGATCTTGGTTTTTGTCCCTTGTCCATTGAGCCATAGAGACTACAGATGGTGTCAAGTATGTGAGTTTTCTAAGGAGGCAGCTTCTGGGATTCTTAGAGCATCAATAGCTCCCCACCTATGCAGAAATACGATGTGGTTAGTACTCCATCTGAGCCCACCTGCCCCCTTCCATCACCTGCCCTCTCTGAATCTAAGGGACTGTCCTCTCCTATACTGACGAAGATAGTTTATAGCTTAAACCTGTGAGCGAGAGGGAGGACCTAAATATTTGTTTGAATAGACCAAACTAATAGGAGTTATCAGTTAGAAATAGGCCAAAAGAAAAATTTAAAGTAAATACAACTTTTGTTTGAAATAACCCCAAAGAAACATCAAAGCTTTGAGAATCCATAAATTTAAGCTATGCAACTGACAAGAAGTCTGTTGATTTTTTTTTTTCAGTGAGGGCGTTGCTGACTTTGTACAAATATTAGCATCCAAAATTCATTCCTCGGTGTTTGAGTATAAGAGAATAATTTAGGGCAGGAGTCAGCAAGCTTTTCCTGGAATTTGTGAATTCCTGCTATTTGTGAATAGCAAATATTGTTAACGTTCTAGACACAGAAGATTGTAAATATTTTCTGTGGGGACTATTCGCCTGGACTATAGCATGAAAGCAGCCATGAACAATACCTGAAGTGAATGGATGTGTTGCATTTCAATAAAACTTTATTTATAAGAAGCCAGTGAACTATGGTTTGCTGATTGCTGATTTAGAACAGCGATTCTCAAACCACAGTGATCATCAGAATGACCAGCAAGGCTTGTTTAAATGCAGATTCCTAGGTTCTGCCCCATAGTTTCTGACTGAGTAAATAAAAGATGGGGCTCTGGAATTTACATTTCTGTCCAGTTCCTGGGTGTTTCCAATGCTGTGTTCCCTACTTTGAAAACTTTGATTTAGAGTTATCTGTGAGTTAGGATTATGAATTGATATAGGACAATGTGCTTCCAATTCTGGGATTTTATGGTCTTACTGTTTATTTTCAAATGGAGCAAGTCCAATACTTCAGTCATTTTATTTTTTTAATTTTTTTAAGTTTATTTGAGAGAGCGAGTGAGCAAGTGGGGGGAGGGTTGGGGGGAGGGGGGAGAGAGAGAATTCCAAGCAGGCTCCGCACAGACAGCACAGAGCCCGATGTGGGGCTTGAACCCACAAACCATGAGACTGTGACCTGAGCTGAGATCAAGAGTCAACTGGGTGAGCCACCCAGGAGCTCCCTTAAACTATGTTAATGGTTATTAGAAATGTACTGGAATTTTTAAAAACTATTTTGAGGGGTTATGAATGTTAACACTCTTAAAAAGGTACCATATTTCAGGCTAAACTTCTAACACCGTTATGGAAAGATACCTCCAGGCAGAAGAATTCCATGTCTCCAAAAATGTCTGGAACAAAATTTCCGAGTAGTTCTGCCCTTCTAACTCCTGAAGATTCTGCCCAGAAAACAGGTACCTGATTTTCTGTTGATTTACATAGAAAACTTATATTTTAGGAAAAATACTTTGAACTAAACAAAAAAAATTTAATATCTGTTAAAGTATGAATATTATCTTTTCTTTAATTTCCTCATTAGCAAAAAATTGAGGATATTGTGTTTTAATTTTGCTTCACCATTTGAGATTAGCTTGTGCTTTTCTTCCATCTTCAAAGAAGCAAGAAAACTCAGATGATAAGGGCACCTGGGTGGCTCAGTCGGTTAAGCGTCCGGCTTCGGCTCAGGTCATGATCTCACAGTTTGTGGGTTCGAGCCCCGCATTGGACTCTGTGCTGACAGCTAGCTCAGAGCCTGGAGCCTGCTTTGGATTCTGTCTCCCTCTCTCTCTGACCCTCCCCTGCTCGCACTGTCTCTCTCTCTCTCTCAAAAATAAATTAAAAAAAAACATTAAAAAAAAAAAACCTCAGATGATAAAGCAGGGACTTTCTGTAAAGAACAAGATTGTTTTGTTTTGTTTTTGCTTTTTGGCCCCTATAGTTTCTGTTGCAACTATTCAACTCTGCAGTTGTAGCCCCAGATCAACCACAGACAAAATGTAAACCAACAGGCATGGCTGTGTTTCCATAAAACTTTATTTATAAAGCCACGTGGTAGACTGGGCCAGAGTTTGCCAGGCTTTGCCCTGTTTGGTGTATCTTAACCTGCACTGTATTTTATTAAACACTATTCACATCTTTTGAAAGGCTAGGGATTTTGGTTTGTTTCACTCGATCATCGTGCAGTTTAGCACATTGTCAAGCACATGATAGCAATCACTAAGCACGTGCTGACAGCCTCTTAGCTTGGCTACCACTGGGAGGAAAGGAGTAAGGAAAAGAGAAAAAGAAAAAAATATACTGTTGGGGATTAAGAGGAAATAAGGAAGTAGAACTATGAGAAGAGAAAGAAACATCACAGGCTTGAGGTCATAGGAGACTGGCCCGTATATTTGGGACCATGTGGGCAGCTATGAAAGGGGCTGATTCAACTGAGGCTCTTGATTTTATCCACAGATTTA
Organism: Mungos mungo; assembly: GCA_004023785.1. Taxonomy (NCBI): domain Eukaryota; kingdom Metazoa; phylum Chordata; class Mammalia; order Carnivora; family Herpestidae; genus Mungos; species Mungos mungo. The sequence goes on along the minus strand of PISW01004055.1, from coordinate 164,567 downwards.
CAAACCTAACAACCATACATGCCCTGAAAGATGCAAGTTTTTTTTTAAATTTAGTGCCATCTTTTGATGGTCATATTTAATATAGAGAGTAATATTATCTAGAGTTGCTTCTAAGCATGTTTATTCCCTTGAAACTGTTCTAACACTCAGAACTTCAAAGTCCCCACCCACTGAGCGATCTGTCTTCCTTGGAGCACTCAGAAGTTGAAGAAAATATATCTAAGGTACTATGTGTTATTCAACTGGTTTTCCAGAACTAATACTATATTTGTATAATGTACTTATTCCTTTTTTTTAATAGTTTATTGTCAGATTGGTCTCCGTATAACACCCAGTGTTCCCCACAAGTGCCCTCCTCCATCACCACCACCTCTTTTCCCCCCTCCCCCTTTCCCTTCAACCCTCAGTTCATTTTCAGCATTCAATAGTCTCTCAAGTTTTGTGTCCCTCTCTCTCCCCAACTCTCTTTCCCTCTTCCCCTCCCTCTGGTCCTCTATTAGGTCTCTCCTGTTCTCCTGTTAGACCTATGAGTGCAAACATATGGTATCTGTCCTTCTCTGCCTGACTTATTTCGCTTAGCATGACACCCTCGAGGTCCATCCACATTGCCACGAATGGCCAGATTTCATTCTTTCTCACTGCCATGTAGTACTCCATTGTATGTACTTATTCCTTCTTAAGGGATGATGTAGCACCATTTGTTTCTTATTTTAATAGGCATTTATGGCCTCTTTTTTTTTTTTTTTTGAGACTGTGGACCAAGAATCGTTGACGAAAAGTACTAGCTTCAAACATAAACTGCAAAACGTGGAAGACCGAGGTGAGACAATCCTAAGCTCTTTGGAGAATAAAGGAAAATTAATTTGATTGTGACAAGCTGGGCTGTCACTCCAACTGCAGAGGATAAAATCACTCTGCAGAGTGTTGGAGAGAGCAGGGTGGTCTGCTTACCTGCTCAAAACGTGTGTGAAGGTCAAGGAGAAACAGAAGGGTTCTATTCGGGACCAAGAAGTTTCAAGAAGCATGTAGCTTGGGACCAGCTACCTCTTCTCTGGCCTGAAGGGAGGGCTCAGTGGGGGCCCTTTGCTAAGGATCTGGTCCAGGGGTACTTTCCACTCCAATGTAAGAAGTTCACTTACAGTTTATGGTAGGTTTTCAGGCCTGTTCACAGTGCTGTGAATTCGTATAGCACCCAGTCGCTCTTTATGATGTTCCTAAACAATTTGTTTTCTCTTTACTTTTTAAATGAAGTATCAGGAAGATTCAAATGGCTATATGTTGTGTGCAGTATGTCAACACAACAAACATATGTGAATCGACATCCAGGTTAAGAAAAAGAACATTACTCTTTGGTAGGCACCACCCCAAATCCATCCCTGCCCCTGCCCCCTTCACAGGGACCCATTAGCTTTAATTTTGCATTGGATTCCACTGCTTTTTTCCCCCCACTTCTACATGGTGATAAATATCATACCTTCAGAAGAGAATGTAAAATGTGTACAGTGTAAAGAATGATTCTAAAGTGAACACATGTAACTACAACCCAGAGTGAGAACTAGAATATTGTTGCTGACCTAGAATCCTTCCACACTGGACCATACCCTGTTGCTTCCTTCCATCCCTTGAAGAGATAATGACAGTCCTGACTTTCATGAAAAGATTTCTGTGGCTTTTCTTTGATTCTTCCCCTGTATGCATCCCTACATAATATGTAGTGTAGTCTTATCTCCTGTAAAATGCTAACAAATGGCATCGTACAGTGCAAATCTTGTGTGGCCTGCTTCTGCTCAGCATCGTTTGTAACATCTATTCATGCTGATGGATGTGGGTGAAAGTATATTCACTTTAATCACAGCATAACATTCAGTTATATAAATAGCCCACACTTGATTTATCTGCTCTCGTACTGTGGGATATTTGGATTATTTGCAGTTTGGGTTGTTGAGAAGTAATGCCACTATGCAGAATTAGGTACATTTCTCCTGGTAACTATGTGTAAAATGTTCTCTATGTACATTTTTAGGGATAGAATTGGTAGACCAGAGTTTATATATCTTTAACTGTTGAAGATGTGCCAAACCATTTTTTTCCAAACTGGGTGTATCAGCTTACTTTATCACCAGCTGTGTATAAGAGTTCTGTTGCTTCATGTTCTCCAGCACTTGGGATTTTAAAATTTCCGTGTGTGTGTGTGTGTGTGTGTGTGTGTGTGTGTGTGTGTGTGTGTGTGTGTGTGTGTGTGTGTGTGTGTGTGTGTGTATACACACCTTGAAGTTTTAATTTGAATATCCCTGAATAAGATTAAGCATCATCTTTGTTAGCCAATTGAATTTCCTCTTTTGTGTAGTGTCTAAAATGTCTTGGCCACTTCTCTAAAGATTGTCTTTTTATATCCCTTCTTAGGAACTCTTCACATGTTGAGGACTTGGTTATAGGTCTTGTAAATGTCATCTTCCACTGCATGGTTTAGACCTTCTCTCTTTGTGATGCTTTCAGTATAGGTTTTTATGGCTTCTTTTTTTAAATAGAGTTTTAAATTTTAATGAATTCTAATTTAATCTTTTCTCTATGGTTAGCACTTTTTAGTCTTAAGAAATATTTTCTTACCAAAAAGTCAAAGATATTCTCATACATTATTTCCTATGTTCTATATATTTAATGTTGTACTTTTCTAAGTATGGCTATAGGTGAGTGCCGCATGGTGTAATATGTATTATTACTTTAAAGTATTTTCTTTTTTTTTTCATTTTTTCTTTGATCTAAAGATTACTTGGAAGTGTATTTTTTTTTTAAGTTTATTTGTTTTGAGGCAGAGAAAGAATATATGTGAGCTGGGGTGGGGCAGAGAGGGGGGAAGAGAGAATCCCAAGCAGGCTCCATGCTGTCAGTGCAGAGCGTGACTCAGGCTCCAATCATGAACTGTGGGGTCATGACCTGAACTGAAGTCAGATGCTTTAACTTACTGAGCCACCCAGGTGCCCTGGAAGTGTATTTCTTAATTCACAATTGTAGGGGATTCTCTTTTAGCTATGATTCTGTTACTGTTTTCTGGTTTGTTTGCATTGTGGCTAGAGAACATAGTCTTTATAACTTAATCTTTTGAAACTTTGAGATGTACTTTCTGATTCAGTATACGTCAACCTGTTTTAAAGGTTAACTTGTGGTTAGAAAAGTGTATTTCACAATTACTGTAATATCTCCATAGATGTACTTTCATTAAGTTACTTTTTTAACTATGTTCTTCAAATTTTATATTCTTACTAATTTTTTGCAGTCTAATTGTTCTATCAATTGTTGAGAGTAGTGTGGCAAAACCTCTCATTATGTTTGTGGACTCACCAATTTCTCTTTCTGGTTCTGTTCATCTTTGCTTTATATAAAATAATATTTTTAGGTTCTTATAAAATAGTGTATCCATATAATGAAATTTTCCATGATAAAGTGACTCCCTTTATCTTCAGTAATGTTTTTGTCTTAGTTTTTTTTTAAAAAGAATTTGCATGGTATAAGGTTTTTCATTTATTTATGTTTAATATATATATATTCTCCTCATGTTACAGATAACATTTGTAAGCAGGCTTAGTTGGACTCCCCCAGCCCTCATATAATAGTATGTCTTTTTACTAGAGTATTTAGTCTATTTAGTCCATTTACATTTAATGTAATACTCCTGTATTTGGATTGTATCTACCAATTTATTTTGTACTTTGACCCAAACATTTTGTTTTCTTTTTCATATTATTTTGCTTAGGCATTTTATGTATTTTACTCTCATCCTATTTCTCCCTCTAATCATTTGTATTTATATACTCTTTCTTTTCACTTACCAGTTAACTTAGAAATCATAACATAAATAACTTAGAAATCACAACATAAATAACTTTTTAAATATATTTTTACATTTATTTAATTTTGAGAGACAGAGCATGAACAGGGGAGGGGCAGAGAGAGAAAGAGACACAGAATCTGAAGCATGCCCCAGGCTCTGAACTAGCTATCAATACAGAGCCCCATGCGGGGCTTGAACCCACGAACCGTGAGATCATGACCTGAGCCGAAGCCGGATGCTTAACCAGCTGAGCCACCCAGGTGCCCTTACCATTTTCTTTTTTGTGGTGAGAACAATTAAGGTCTACTCTCTTCGCATCTTTCAAGTATAAAATCCAACTGAATGGAGATCACCATACTGTGTATTGCTAACTAAAATCAACATGCTGTACATTAGCCCCCCAGAATTTCTTTCTTAAAATTGGAAGTTTGTACCCTTTGACCAATATCTCTTCATTTCTCTCACCTTGTAAAATGTTTAATACTCAACTTTTGTTTACAAGTATTCTTGTAACATTAAAGTAAATGTATGTAATTTTGTATAAATAATATTATATCTCATTTCTTATTTTACTCAGCAGATTTTAAGATCTATATTCATTGCTCTGTTATGTATCCACTACACTTTGCCTATCCTTTCTCTCAGTAATGGGTACCAATGACTTCCAATTCCATGTCATCCCCAAAAGTAATGGACACCATTATATTATCTTCCTATGCACCCTAATGAGATTAATTGCTCTCCTGAATGGTATATAAATTCCCACAAGAACTGCAGAGTGTTTCTGAATTTCTGTACCCCCACTAATAGCTGGCATTATGCAGCTTTCCAAGTTTTGTCAGTCTAATAGGGTAAGTTGATGTTTCATAGTTTCACATTTCCATTTCTCTGATAACTAAGCTAGACATCTCTATATGATTGTGTGCATTTTGGGCTTTCTCGTCTGTAAATTCCTTTTCATATCTCTTGTACTCTTTTTCATTGAGGTTTCTGTCTTGTTTGAAAGTAGTTGCTTGAATATTCTAGATGTCGATCTCTTTTGCTTAATCTTTTTGTCTCTGTTTGTAGTATTGCAAATATCTTCCAAACTATTGTCTGCCTATAAAAATTGTATAAAATTTCTTTACAGGGCAGGATTGCTCAATTTTCATGTAAACCCAATTATTTGGGTTCTTTTGGTTTTTTTTTTTTATTCCCTTTGGTAAGGCTAATCTGTTTCCTTAGATAACCAAGATAGTCTATTAATTTTCTTTTAATTTTAAACTTTCGTCTTACACACTGAAATCTTTTATCCACGTAGAGTTCTCGTTTTCATATGGCTTTAGTAATAATCCAAGTATTAAAATCATTTAGTGATTTTAAATCTTTTGTATCATCTCTAAATAATGTTTATTGTCCCCCATGTGTTAAAATGCCTTCTATCAAATATTAAGTTCCCAAATAAATGTAGGTCAATCTCTGGACACTCTTTAGCATTTTGTAGGTCTGTCTGGATGATTACAGTAATGCTAGCAGGGGAAGTTGATTCTCTTTACTCTTCCTTAAGGTCGATGTGGTTGTTCAAGCAACTTTTATGCTTCTATGAATTTTATTTTCCGGATTTACTGAGATTTAATTGACAAATACATTAAATAAGGAGCACAATATGAAATATGTATATATTGCAAAAAAAAATTACCACAGTAGGGTCAATACATAGGTAGCTCCACATAAGTAGAGTTTTTGCATGTGAGAATTTTTAAGATCTACTCTTCTAGTGACTTTCAAATATTCAATTAACTATAGTCATCATGCTATACATCACATTTCCAAAACTTTTTATAACATGAAGTATATACCATTTGACCATCTTCGTCCATCCCCCTCCCCCAGCCCCATCATTGGAAACCAACAATTTACTCCATCTTTCTAGGAGTTCTGTGTTTTGGGTTATACATATATCATATCATCATATAGTGATAGAGATCATACAATACTTGTCTTTCTCTGGCTTACTTAGCATAGTGCCTTCACGTCCATCCATGTTGTCACAAATGCCAGGATTTCCGTCTTTTAATTGCTGAATGACAGCCCACGGTGTGTATATACCACATATTCCTCGTCCATTCATCTGTCAATGGACGTTTTCATTATTTCCTTGTCTTGGCTAGTATTAGTAATGCTGCAGTGAACATGAGGATGCAAATATCTCTTAAAGATAGTGATTTCATTTCCTATAGATATATATCTAAAAGTGACTTGGACCATTTTTAAATAGATGAGGTTACTTAAGTTCACTAAAATTTTGATAGGGATTATATTAAATACTAGATGAACTTGAAGAGAATTGACATCTTTAAAATCTTTAATCATCTTGGGGCACCTGCTTGACTCAGAAGAGCATGTGGCTTTTGATCTCAAGGTTGTGAGTTTGAGCCCCACAGTGAGTATAGAGATTACTTTAGAAAAATAAATTTAAAAATATTTAATTGTCTTACACAATACAAAAGGTATCCATTGATTTGTATCATTTTCTATTAAATTATAGACTTTTAAAGTTTTCTCCTAGATTAATTCCTGGATATTCATAGTTTTGTTAATGCTTTTTTTTTTTTAAGGATTATGCTAAAGTGAAAACATATTTGTTATTTTGTGTCAAACTTACAAAATTCTTGTGAGATCTAACAGTTTATTCATTCTCTTGGTCATTTTATTTTTCATTTTCACTTTATTTTAAATTCAGTATCGTTAACATACAGTGTTATATTAGTTTTAGGTGTACAATATAATGATTCAACATTTTCATATAACACCCAGTACTCATCACAAGTGCCTTCCTTAATCTCCATCACCCATTTCACTCATTCTGCATCCCCCCTCCTCAACAGCTCACCTCCTTTCTGGTAACCATTAGTTCTCAATAGTTCAAGAGTCTGTTTCTTGGCTTCTCTCTCTCACTGTCTGTCCTGTCTGTCTATCTGTCTCTGTCTCCTCCCTTTTCCTATTCTTTGAATACTAAATTCTTATCATATATGTCCTTTGCATCTTCTCCCATTCACTATATTCCGCATTTGTTTTATTGATGATTCCTTTGCTGTGCAAAAACTTTATTTTAGTGTATTCTCATTTATTTTAGCCGTAGTTTCTTTTGTCTAAGGAGACCTATCCATAAACAAGTTGCAAAGGCTCATCTCTAAGAGATTGTTCCATATGTTTTCATTCAGGAGTTAATATGGTTTCAGGTCTCATGCTTAAGTCTTTAATCATTTCTTTTTGTGTGTGGTGTACAAAAGTGGTCCAGTTTCATCCTTTTGCATGGAGCTGTCCAGTTTTCCTAACTCCATTTATTAAAGAGACCATGTCTTCCCCATTGTATATTCTTTTGTTTTAGATTAACCAGCCATATATGCATGAGTTGACTTCTGGGCTCTCTACCCTGGTCCATTGATCTATGTGCCTATTTTTGTGCCAGCACTACACTGTTCTGATTCCTATAGTTAAGTAGTTATATCTTGAAATCTCAGGTTGTGATACTTCCAGCTTTTTTCTTTGTCATGATTGCTTTGGTTATTCGCAGTCTTTTGTGCTTCCATATTAACTTCAGGATTATTTATTCTGAGATGTGTGAAAAATGCTCCTGGCATGTTGATAGGGATTACACTGAATCTGTAGATTGCTTTGGGTAGTATGGACATTTTAACACATATTCTTTCAGTCCATGAACATGGTATATTTGTGTCATCTTTAATTTCTTTCATTGATGTCTTACAGTTCTCAGTGTATGGGTCTCTCACCTCCTTGGTTACATTTGTTTTACTAGGTATGTTCTTTGTGGTATAATTATAAATGGGATTGATTTATTAATTTCTCACTACTTTGTTATGAGTATATAGAAATGCACAATATTTCTATATATTCTGTATCTGCTAACTTTGCTAAATCTAGCCATTCTAAGCATATTTTGGTAGAGGTTTTGTTGGGTTTTCTATATACCTGGTATCTATCATGCCATCTATAAGTAGAGTTTTATTCCTTGTTGGGAAATAGGACGAACTGTCTTCAGTTCTCAGCACTGACCTTGTGTATGAAACATCCTTATCGGACTTCTGCTCCCAGAATGCTGGGAACAGGGGACTAGATGAAGTCCCAGGGGGACATTCAGGACAGAGCCTTCCTGGTCATCAGCCAAGTGCGTCAAGAAGCTGCAGCACCAGACACATACCCAAGCACAGTTGCAAGCTGTTCCTGTTCTGCCCACTCAGTATCTATTGTTCTGGTTAAACATTTACTGCTGACTAAACGTTTACTATGCTCTCCAGGCTTGCAAGGAGGGTGTAAAATAAGATGCTGTTCCTAATAAAGTTTGCCATTAGCCATCAGCTCTTGGTCCATCCCCATCTCTTTTGGGGACGTCCACGGTGCCCAGTCTCTCCCAAACCATTTATGCTTCCATTGAGGAGCATCCGTCTCCATTAGTTATCAGCTTTTGGAGATGCATCCATTTCCTGGGATACCTGGAAACGGTTGGTGTGTTCCCTCAGCCATCAGCTAATGGAAATGTTTCCATTAACCATCGCCTTTGGGAAAGGTCATTGTGTCGCTTGTTGTCTCCTGGGACCCCTTCCTCATGAGGAACATTCAACCACAATTCCTTACCAATTTGGATGCTTTTATTTCTCTTCCTTGTCAATTGCTACTTCGAGGGCTTCCAATGCTGTGTTGAATAAAAGTAGTAGGAGTATACCTCCATGTCTTATTCCTGATCTTAGAGGAAAAGCATTCATTTTTCACCACTAAGTGTGATGTTAACTGTGGGTTTTTTTTTTTTAATGAATGGCCTTTGTGATATGAGGTATCTTCCTCCAAATTCACTGAGACTTTTTAACATGAATAAATGTTGTATTTTGTCATACTTTTTTGCATCTGTTGAGATGACCACGTGGTTTTGATCCTTCCTCTTGTGAATGTTATGTGTCATGTTGGTTTGCAAATATTGAACTACTGTTACATCCCTGGAACAAATCCTGCTTGATCATGATGATCATTTCAATTAGTTGGTAAATGCAGTTTGGTAATACAACGTTAAGGAGTTTGCATCTATGTTCATCAAGTACATTGGCCTTTAGTTCTATTTTTTGTGGCCTCTTTGTCTTGTTTTGGTAATATAGTAGCACTGACCTCATAAAATGAATTTGGAAATGTGCTCTCTTTTTCTGTTTTGGGGGGAGAGTTTGAGAGAAAGATTGGTATTCTTTCCTTTTCTAAATGTTTGTTTATTTTGAGGGAGAGGGAGAAGGAGAGCGAGAATCCCAGGGAGGCTCCAAGCTCAGGTTAGAGCCCAACATGGAGCTTGATCTCATGACCATGAGATCATGACCTGAACTGGAATCAAGAGTCAGGGACTTAACCTACTGAGCCACCAGGTGTCCCAGTTTGTTCTCTATAGTCAAGAGTCTGTTTCTTTGTTTTTCTTTTTTTTTTTCCTTGACTCATTTGCTTCTTAAATTCCACATTAGTGAAATCATATGAAATTTGTCTTTGCCTGATTTATTTTACATAGCATTATATTCTCTAACGCCATCCATGTCATTGCAAAAAGCAAGATTTCATTCTTTTTTATGGCCGATCTTTTTTTTTATGGTTGAGTAATATTCGTATGTGTGTGTGCGTGCGTGCGCACACACACATATATACACACACAGACACATACCATCTCTTCTTTAGCCATTCATCAATTGATGGACACTTGGGTTGCTTCCATACTTTGGCTACAAACATAAGGGTGCAAGGGGCACCTGGGTGGCTCAGTTGGTTGAGTGACCTACTTTGGCTCAGGTCATGATCTCATGTCTGTGGGTTTGAGCTCCGCATCTGGCTCTGTGCTGATGGCTAGCTCAGAGCCTGGAGCCTGCTTCAGATTGTGTCTTTCTCTCTCTGCCCCTCCCCTGCTCACAGTCTCTCAAAAATAAATGTAAAAAACTTTTTTTTAAATAAGGGTGCATGTATCCCTTTGAATTTGTGTTTTTGCATTTTGGTGGTAAATACCCAATAGTGCTATTACTGGATCATTGGGTAGGTCTATTTTTAACTTCTTGAAGTACTCCCATATGGTTGTCCACAGTGGCTGTACCAGTTTGTTTTCCCACCAACAACGCAGGAGGGTTCCTGTTTCTCCACATCCTCAGGCGTTGTAAATAGAGGGCAGTCTGGCAGGATGGTTGAACCTGAGGTGGGTGCAGGCTGGGGTGACCTGGGGGCTCCATGCAGAAGGTACTCTGTTGGGGCAGCTGGAGCCAAAGCAGACGTGGGCCTAGGGGTTTCAGGGAACTCTGTGCAGGGGAAGAAGTTGAGGCAGATGCCCTGGCAAGTTGTCTGGAGGTGAAGTGGTTCAGGCCTGGAATGTTCCAGGATGTTTTGTGCCTTGGAGAGACAGCCAGAGCCACAGTGACTGCTGGGCAGGGGTGTCTGGTGGGTGCCACCTTGATGGGATGGCTGGGGCTGGTGTGGAGGTAGGTCAGCTATGGCAGCCCAGCCCTGCTCCCGTCTGTGTGGTCAGGGTAGAAGGGGAGCAAAAATCGTGGCACTCACCAGCCCCTCGGATCCAGAACGAGTTCCAGCAGCTCCCTCACTGGTTGGCAGGCTCCTAGGGCTAGATGTTTTATGTTCTAGTTGCCCTTTTAAACCACAGCTTTTATTCTATGCCCTGGGACAGCCAAATCTCCCCTTCCCTGAGTAGTCTCCTCACTACTGCAGCGGGGAGTCCCTTCGCTACTGTGTCTCCTTCTCTCTTGCTGGTCTCTGTTGTTTTTTGTTTTTTGTTTTTTTTTTTTTCTGTGGAAAAGCTGTTTAGTCAGCCCATAATTCCTTAGGAGGAATTGCTCTATAAATGTGTGAGTCTATGAGGGAGGTGAGTCAGTGTCGTTCTCTGTCGCCATCTTAGGAACTCCTAAGGTATCTTACATCTTTTTTCATAGGAACTTGGGTATTTTTAGGATTAATTTACTACTGAGTATCTACTACAGACCAGGTACTTTGCTAAGTGTTATTCTGATGAACAAAACAAACAAAATGCCTGCCTTATTTGGAGCATACTTTCCAGTGTATGTGTGCGCCGCGTGTGTGTGTTGGGGGAGGGGGGAGAGCAGATAATGCACAAGAAAAATAAAACCTGTACTATGTTGTGATAGAGGCTAGAAAAGAAATCAAGCATGCAAAGAGACTTAAAAGTAGGGGAGTTGTACTGAAATTTTATGTTGGTCAGAGGAAACCTCAGTGCAGATCAATGAGGGAAAGGATTCAAGTCAGAGGAGCAGCGAGAGCAAAGACCTTGAGATGATAACGTGTGGGGCGTCTGAGCCCCCTCCCCCCCAGGGGAGACTGTGTAGAGAAGCCGAGTACAGAAAGATAAACTTGTCTCTTTACTTCTCCACTATAACTAACCTCATGTTGTACAGCTCATTACACACATTTATTAATGAATTTGGATTTTTCTACTTCAGAGGGGAAAAAACAGGAGAAGGGGCAAAGCCAGATGACTTCATAGCTAAGTGCGTGTGTAGGAGCTAAGTGTATGGTGGGGAAGAAGGAGTGGTTGGGGTCGGAAGAATAGAACAGAGTCGGTTTTGAGGTGGAGTTGTTGACTAAGCAGTTGGAAACACAAGTTTGCTGCTTCGTGGAGCTCAGGGAAGAGTGATTTAGAAGGTAACACAGATGAAGGCATGAGACTGGTGAGGAGAGGATGGCCTTGGCCCAGAATCATGGTGCGGAAATGCAGAAAGAGATGGATTCATTCTGTATGCAGGACCTTGATGATGGAAGAGAAGTGGATGGTAAAGAAACCTAGGAGTTGAGCCTAATTCTAGGGCTCTATTGACAACGGTGGTGCCCCTGGTAAGATTGGGAGGGCTCAGATGAAACAAGGGCGTGTTTGGAATAAAAGCGGACATCAGAATAGAAAATATTTAGTCATTGCCAAATTGAAAAGAGGATCGATATTAAGGTCCCAAAGTCATGTTGCTACCGAGGAGCCAAGATGGCCTCCTTTACGAGGCAAGGCTCAGAGCAGCAGTAAAGCTCCAGGGTCGACAGCAGGTGGCGTGCTTTGTGGCGTGATCTGATGAGCTTTGGAAGGCCCATCTGCTCAGGTATGTTGCTGCCTCTTCATTTAGCCTGAGCCCCGGCAGTGCTTTTGATGCTAACCATTACGGCTTTTCGCTTGGATCAGCCTGTACCTTGCTAAGCAGACCGTTCCTAAATGTGACAGAGCTCATCAAAGGGGCGCCTGTTCCCGTGTGTCCTCTTTCTGGCATCAGTAGACTTCATGCTTTGAGGCTTGTGCTGTACTTAGTGTGCCAACCGATAAATAATAACAGGGAGCTGCTCATCAAGGTTAGGTATTAACTGATAAAAAGAGGACAAGATAATGTTTGGGACAGAAGGAACGTGCGTGCGGTCGTTAATGTGCTGTGCTTGCTTCTAGACCTGTCAGATGGCAGTTTCGCTAAGTCCAAACAATCAAAACTGGAAGAAGGAGAAGCTCCAGGATCTGTCTCCTCGGTAACAGAAGAAACAGACTTAGCAGGTAACATTAGGCGCCTGGCCCGCCATTCAAGCAGGAATGTGACAGATCTGTGAGCACTGAGTGCTCTGGGATGCACGACCCGGGGTTACAGTTTGAAGATCAAAGTAGCTGCTGAACCTTAACAACTAAGCATTTTGTCCTTTCAAAGACGAGTAAATTGTTGCACAAACTAGATCAAAGCAAGTACCGTGTCCTTCTCGCATGGGGATGTCTGCCTCTTCACTCTTCTTTAAGGCAGTTTTCAGGGCTCAAAGTTCTGAAAATTATAGGTCTCTGCTTTAGCTGATAGCTATTAACTCCGTTTTTGCGTTAGAAATATCCACTCTACACCAGAGAAGGATGGCCTTCTGCATAAGTGATGCCACTATATTAAAGAAAAGACTCTAAGAGAGCTAATTTGGAAGCCCGGAGATACTAGAGACTGATGGTTAAGTACCGCTGGCCTTCCAAATCTGCTCTCTTGGAGCCTTCTGTTTTGGGTTCCAATCCTGGCACCGTTTGCATGAGCTCGCACACGTTACTGGATCCCTCTGCTCAATACGGAGAATGATGGAGCCTATTTGACATGGCTTTTTGAAGATTAAATGAGATATAACCTGAAACTCCCTTAATAGTGCCAGAGCCCTTGTAAATCCTCATAAAACTTGGGGCAGCCAGAAACCGTTATGCCAGTGTTGCCCCCATGGAAATGTCCTCCCCATCACATTTTCTTTAAAACCTCTTACAGTACCTCTCTCTGCCAGCTTCTTAGGCGTAGTATCAGGTGGTCTGATTTAAAGCTCTGGGAGAGTTTGGATGAAATGAGCATTTGTGAGGTCCGATGGGAAGCAGCATGAGGTGCTCACCGCGAGGACTCTTGGATCAAGCTGGCCTTGGGGGCCAGAGCCAGCTGGCTGGGCTGCAGCCGTGGCCAGGCACCCATGGGGGCGTTGTGGATTGTATCTGCTTCTAGCTGACTGTCCGTGCTCTGAGCAGTGGACGGACTGAGCACATCTACCTTGAGCATTGTGTTAGTTTTACCAAATGTTCTCTTCTCATTGCTCAGAAGGCGTTTCTACTCCATCCCTAGCAATTGTGCCAGAGAACTCGAATAGTTCTGCTATTACCACAACGCTCGAGACCTTCACGAGAGACCTGAAAAGAAAAATGGAGGTAATTTTCCACTAAAAATGAAGAGCGAGCTTGTTATGAGTTTAACAAGTTCATATTATTCATCAATACCGCTGATATCCTTCATCTGTGAGGGTTCTCTGGCGTCTTTTGGGGAGGTACATTTGCCTTAGCGGTGGCCACTGATTTTAGTGCCTTTGTGGATTGTGGTTTGTATTTATAAGACCGCGATTGCATGTGCATTTGCTACAGCGAGACCAGATGCACCTCTATGGAAATCAGACTCCTGGTTTGGATTCATTGATAACGTTCTCAGACAACTGAACTACCAGGAAGCAGTGATTCAGTCATAATGATAGACAGGGAGAAGAGGGGAGTGGGCTCTCTCTGGATGAGAGAGGCGCCTGGGACAAAGGGGGAGGTGGGCTTTGGGTAGATGGTCAGCTGAGTGGTGGCAGATCTTTGAGCAATGCACACAGAGTCCATCCCATAATCTTGTCTGCAAGATGTACTTTGGACGAATTTCAGTTCCCTCCGTTTATGTTCTATTGTTTATAAATCCCTATATCGTTCATTTATTTGCATATTTGAGAAAAATCCCTTACCCTGACATACATTCATTTAACTAACCTAGAAAATTTCCATAGTCTATTTTCTGTAATACCAATGTAAGCTAATTCGTAATGGAAGTTTGTTCATAATATTCGTGTTTTGACAGTGTGAATATAGGTATTCCTATTTTAGCTTGTTGTTCTTTATTGGTACTGAACCTGAGGTAATGCCTAGAAAGCGTGTGGCATGGTGTCTCATCACAATTGTTTAGCAGTAATGTTTGTTATGAGATTATGTGCTGGTGGCACCCTTCCCACACAAAGCCTGAACTTGATTTATGTGGTTATGGTTAACTCAAATATGATCATTCTGTGATCATTTTGTTGTTATGGTTTAGCTTAGGTACAAAGGGAGTCCACTTTATTCAGAAAATGCAAAGCAAGCACCGGATTGCTTAATCCAACTTTTAAACCAGATACATCAATGCAGGTAAGTGTTGGGTTTCAAAACCAGTTCAGGGAAGTGTGATGGTTCACAAGCTTTTGTGTCGTGACCACCGTGCTGGGGTCATGAGGAGCTGAAGCTTGAGCAGATGTGAGGTTTGCTACATCACATAGGCTTTCGAGGTTTCTAGTTCTTCATTCATAAGATGATGGGCTAAGGCCTTCTTTAAGCCTCTGCATGGTTTACTTTGTATGATCCTAAAGCCCTATTTTCAAAAAATTTATAATCCAATTGTGAAGACAGCAAGCATGAACATCTGTATAAACATGCCAGGTAAGTGCTATGTCCTAAACGCATGCGGTGGACAATTATTCAGCCTTAAGAAGGGATGAAATTCTGACACAGGCTACAATATGGATAAAACTCGAGGACATTGTGCTCAGTGAAATAAGCCAGATACAAAAGGACCAGTGAGGCATGATTTCACTTGGATGAGGTACCTAGAATATGCAAATTTATAGAGAAGGAAAGCAGAGCGGAGATGACCAGAGGCTGAGGGAGTAGGAACCGAGTTCTTGTTTAATCAGAATGGAGTTTCTGTTGGGATGAGGGGAAAGTTCTAGAGATGGATGGTGGTGATAGGGCATGACATTGTGAAGGCACTTACTGCCACTGAATTAAAAATGGCTAAACGGGTAAATATTATTCCTATATATATTTATATGCATATATATTGCCACAATAAGAAGTGCTGTGCACTCATACACACACATGGGCACAAACATATCTTGACCAAGGAGCAAGAAAAACAAAGGTGTAAGATTTGAGAGAGACGTGAAGGTTAGGAAAGGTGAATGGAGATGGGATTCTGTAGTGATGAGAGTTCATCCAGAGCCATTACAGCAGAAGTGATTCTGTAGTGAGGTTTTGGAAACAAAAGTTTGAATGGGATAAGGAAGATAGAGATTCTTCCTTGTTGAAGAGAATGACCTGTAAATGAAGGAGGGAAGAAAACAATGGGAGTTGGTTTGCCTACGGGAAGGAGGATGTTTCTTAGGGCAGAAAACCCAATGTGAATAGAAACTTATGTTTTGTTTTGTTTTTCAAACTTTCATACATGCAATGTCATTTGGTTCTCAGAACTAGCCCATGAAGGACTTCGGACTTGTAGAACCCCCCTTATCTTTTAGGGGGCGTATCTTCATGCAGTTTTCACTCAGCAAATGCACGCTGAGCAGTACTAGGTGCCAGGTCCTGTGCTAAGTGCAGGAGAGCAGTGACAACAAGCTTTGGGGGCCTCTTGCCTTCATAGAACTTTCAGCCTAATGGAGAAGGCAGACCATAAACAGGGAAGTAAACAGTTTATGGGGTGGTTAGACACAGAAGAGCAACTGCTGGAAATATCAGAAATAATATGTAGAGGAGGAAAGAGTGTATGAGCCAATTTTAGTTTTCAGGACCAGCTTAAGGCAAGAGA
The DNA here is from genome assembly GCA_004023785.1 of Mungos mungo. Taxonomy (NCBI): domain Eukaryota; kingdom Metazoa; phylum Chordata; class Mammalia; order Carnivora; family Herpestidae; genus Mungos; species Mungos mungo. Next base: position 148,595 of record PISW01004055.1, on the reverse strand, counting down.
AAGGGGAGCAAGTGGAAGGTAAGAAGCAATGGGGAGCCATGAGTGGTGGTCTCGTGGCTTCCAGGCCAGCTCTTACCTCCATGTCCTTTTCCCTGGAGTTCTCTCTTCTTTGCTCTGTAAGACTAGCTTCCTCCAGGCTTCTGTTGAAAGGCTAAATCAAAGTTTGCATAGTTAAGAGATGAGGATGGTCAGGCAGTGAGGGGAGAGAAGAGGAGATAGATGTTTTTTCTTTAAGTTTATTTATTTATTTTGAGGAGGGGGGACAGAGAGCGTGCACAAGTGGAGGGGGAACAGAGAGAGAGAGGGAGAGAGGGCATAGGCTCCACTCTGTCAGCCTGGGGTCTGACACAGGGTTCAAACTCACAAATGGGGAGATCATGACCTAAGCTGAAATCGAGATGGACGCTCAACTGACAGTCACCCAGGTGTCCCGAGTTATGAGTTCTTAAAATGTCTGGAGAAGAATAAGAAGGATGCTTGTGATAAGAGGATTGTCTTTTGTCGTATTCAAGCAGTCCCAGTGAAATTTGTTGTGTTTTACATCTATCAGACTGAATAAACTAGAGCAGTTTCACAGTTTGGTCCTTCAAGAGCTGAGCAATCTTGAGAAGGATATTGAGGATCTGAAAAACCTTGAGAAGGATGTCCTGGTAAGTTCTTTTCTCGAATATCCTCTGTGACTTTGAGGACCTGTTCCAGAGTAGAATAACTGCTAAATACTTAAAACTTTTCTTCAATTTTAGGAATTTTGGGGAAAACAGTCTGATGACCTGAAGTCATTCTGTGATCTGCAAGTGCTGAGGTATTTTTTCAAAGTATTCTTTCTAGAACTATCTTAGTTGAAGAATGAGGGTAGTGCACTAGCTATAGTATGGGTGATTGATGTTGGTAAAACTCCATGGAAGTAGCTATGTAGCTGCATTTTTTCAAACCAACTACTTTTGTGGCACTCCCTCAGAAAGTGTGACTTAGGGTATCATTCTAGAAGTATCGATTTTGAAAAGCTTGAACAGAATCATACAAATGTCAGTGTTTTTGATCCAGTGTGTTTCTTTAAGCAATATTTTTTAAAAATTGAGGCCATCCTGAGAAAAATACTTAAATATATAGTGAATTGTGGTATCATAGAATATATTCTATATATATTCTTTGGATGGTATGGAAGTTTTACCAGTATTTATTCTTAGGGCACCTGGGTGGCGCAGTTGGTTAAGTATCTGACTTTGGCTCAGGTCATGATTTGGGGGTTCATGAGTTTGCGTTTGAGCCCTGTGTCAGGTCAAAGCCTGGAGCCTGCTTCAGATTCTGTGTCTCCCTTTCTCTCTCTCTCTCTCTCTCTCTCTCTCTCTCTCTCTCTCTCTCTGCCCCTCCCCTGCTCTCTCTCCTCAAAAGTAAATATCAAAAAACTTTTAAAAATCCAATACTTGTTCTTCCAATCCATGAGCATTGGAATATCTATTCCTTTGTGTCTCTTCAGTTTTTTCATCAATGTTTTCTAGTGTTGAGAGTACAGATCTTTCACCTCTTTGGTTAAGCTTTTTCCTAGGTACTTTATTATTTTGGGTGAAATTGTAAATGGATTGTTTTCTTAATTTCTCTTTCTCTTTCTGCTTCATTATTGGTATATAGAAGTGCAACAGATTTCTGTACATGATTTCATATCCTGCAACCTTACTGCATACATTTACCTAATAGTTTTTTGGTGGAGTCCTTAGGGTTTTCTATATATAGTATCATGCCGTCTGCAAACAGTAAAGTTTAACTTCTTCCTTACCAATTTGGGTGTCTTTTATTCCTTTCTCTTGTCTGGTTGCTGTGGCTAAGACATCTGATAATATGTTAAATAAGTGATGAGAGTCAATGTCCTTGTCTTATTCCTGACCTTAAGGGAAAAGCTCAGTTTTTCCCCATTAAGGATGATGTTAGCTGTGGGTTTTTCATACAAGGCCTTTACTATGTTCTGTATAAACCTACTTTATTGAGAGGTTTTACCGTGAAGGATGTTGTACTTTGTCAAAAGCTTTTTCTGCTTCTATTTGAAATGATTGTATGATTCTTATCCTTTCTCTTATTGATGTGATGTATCACATTGATTGGTTTGCAAATATTGTTGAGGATTTTTTGTATCTGTACTCATCAAAGATATTAGCCTGCAGTTTTCATTTTTTTTTTTTTTGTGAGTCTATCTGGTTCTGGAGTCAAAGTAATGCACAATTATGTGGCCAATTAACCTTTGACAACACGAAAGAGTATGCAAGGGGGAAAAGACAGTCTCTTTGATAGCTATATGCAAAAGAATGAAAGTGGACCACTTTCTTACACCATACACAAAAACAAAAAATGGAATAAGGACCTAAATGTGAGATCCAAAATGATAAAAATCCTAGAAGAAAGCACAGGTAGTAATTTCTCTGACATTGGCCATAACAATCTTTGTAGACATGTCTCCTGAAACAATGAAAACAAAAGGGCAAATGTAACCTACATCAAAGTTAAAAGCTTCTGCACAGTGAAGGTAGCAACCAATAAAACTAAGACAACCTACTGAGTGGTTGAAGATACGTCATTTGCAAATATCTGATAAAGGGTTAGTATCCAATATATATAAAGAATGTATACAACTCAACACCCAAAACCAAATAATCCAGTTTAAAAATGTGCAGAAGACATGAATATTCTTCCAAATAAAACATCCAGATGGCCAACAGACTCATGAATAGATGCTCAACATCACTCATCAGGGAAGTGCAAATCAAAACTACAAGTAGCTATCACCTCATACCTGTCAGAATGACTAAAATAAAACACAAGAAATAACACATATTGGTGAGAATGTGGTGAACTAGAAACACTCATGCACTGTTGGGGGGAATGCTACTGTGGAAGACAGTAAGGAGATTCATCCAAAAACTAAAAAATAAAACTACCCCATGATCCAGTAATTGGATTACTAGGTACCCCAAAATAACACTATTTCAAAGGTATACATGCACCCCTACATTCATTGTCCATCAGTAGGTGAATAAAGAAGATGTGGTATATATGTACAGTGGATTATTATTCATCCATAAAAAGTGAAATCTTGCCATTTACAATAACATGGATCTAGATATACTGCTAAGCAAAGTAAGGCAGTCAGATAAAAGTAAATACTATATGATTTCATTCCAATGTGGAATTTAAGAAACAGAATGAACAAAGGGGAAAAATAAGAGACAAACCAAAAAGCAGACTTTTATTTATAGAGAACAAACAGATGGATACAAGAGGGGAGGTGGGTGGGGCAATGGGCGAAATAGGTGAAGGGGATTAAGATGAACACTGAGTAATATATGGAATTGTTGAATCACTGCATCGTATACCTGAAATGAATCTAACACTGTATGTTAAAGGAGCCCCAACGAAAGTCCAGGACCAAACAGATTTACAGGTGAGTTCTAACAACATTAAAAAAAAAATTTAATACCGTTCTTAAATTATTTCAAAAAAAAAAAAAAAAAACAGAGAAAGAAAAGCTTCCACATACGTTCTACAAGGCCAGCATTATTGTGATACCAAAACCAGGCAAAGATGTTACAAAATAAGAAAACTATAGGCCAATATCTCAACATAGATGTAAAAATCCTCAAAATGTTAATAAACTGCATTCAACTACATTAAAAGGATCATTCTCCAAGGTCAGGTGGGATTTCAAGGATGGCTCCATATCCACAAATTAATCTACATGATACACTATATTAATAAAATGAAGGATAAAAATCTTAGTAGAGTCCAAGCATTTGACAAAATTCTAGTTCTGTTACTGATAAAAACTTCCAATGAGGTGAGTTTAGAGGAAACCTACTTCAACATAATTAAGGCCCATATATGTCAAACCCACAGCTAACATCATACCTAATGGTAAAAAACGGAAACCTTTTCTCTTAGATCAGGAACAAGATAAGATTACCCAACTCTTTTATTCAACCTAGTAATGAAAGTTTTACACAGCATCAGAGGGGGAAAAAAAGAAGGAAAATCACTCAAATTGGTGAAGAAAAAGTAGAACTGTCACTTTTGGTAGATGATGTGATACTATATCCAGAAAATCCTAAAGACTCCAGCAAAAAACTATTAGAACCTATAAATAAATTCAGTGAAGTCACAATATAAAATTAATATACAAAAATCTGTTACATATATATATACACTAATAATGAAGCAGAAGAAAGAGAAATTAAGAAAACAATCTCACTTACAGTTAAATCACGAAGAATAAGCTTCCTAGGAATAAACTTAACCAAGGAAGTGAAAGACCTGTACTCTGAAAACTGTAAGATCTTGATAAAAAAATTAAAGATGATACAAGTGGAACTATATATATACTCATGGACTGGAAGAGTTGGCATTTGTAAAGTGTCCACACTAGCCAAAATAACCTAAAGATTCAATACAATCCCTATCAAAATACCAACATTTTCCCGGAACCAGAACAAATAATGCTAAAAAGCATCTGGAATTACAAAAGATCCTGAATAGCTGAAGCATCTTAAGAACAAAGTTGGGGCACCTGGGTGGCACAGTCAGTTAAGTATCTAACTTCAGCTCAGGGCATGATCTCACAGTTTGTGAGTGTGAACCCTGCTTTGGGCTCTGGGCTGAGAGCTCAGAGCATGGAGCCTGCTTCAGATTCTGTGTCTCCCTCTGCCCCTCCCCTACTCATGCTTGTTCGCTGGCTCACACTCGCTCACTCTCGCTCACTCGCGCGTGCTCGCTCTCTCTCCCTCTCTCTCTCAGAAGTAAACATTAAATTTTTTTAAAAAAGGAAAAGAACAAAGATGGAGGTATCACAATCCCAGTTTCAAACTCTATTACAAAGCTATAGTATTCAAACAGTATGGTGCTGGCACAAATATAGACACATAGATCAATGGAACAGCATAGAGAACCCAGAAACCCATGCTTATATGGTCAATTAATATATGACAAAGAAGGCAAGAATATATACTAAAAGAAAGACTATCTCTTCAGTAAATGGTGCTGGAAAGACTGGGCCACATTCTTAACCATGCATACAAAAAACCCAAAATGGATTAGATACCCAAATGTGAGACCCGAAACCATAAAACTCTTGAAAGAACACATAGGCAGTGATCTCTTTGACATAACCCTATGGCTCCTCAAGTGAGGGAAACAAAAGCAAAAATAAATTATTGAAACCACACCAACATAGGTTTTGTACAGCAAAATAAACCATCAACATAATGTAAGGCAACCTGAATGGGAGAGAATATTTGCAAATGATCTATCTGAGAAGGGGTTAATATCCAAGATATATATACACCCAATTCCACACCAAAAAACCAAATACTCCAATTAAATAAGGCAGAGGACCTGAATAGAAATTTCTCCCAACAGACAGATAAAAAGATACTCAACATCATTAATCATTAGAGAAATGCAATTCTAAATCACAATGAATTATTACCTTAGACCTGTTAAAATGGCTAGTATCAAAAAGCAAGGAATGACAGATGTTGGTGAGGATGTGGAAAAAAAAAAAGAACCCTCGTTGGTAGGAATGTAAATTGGTGCAGTCACTATTGAAAACAGTATGGAACTTCCTCAAAAAATTAAAAATAGGAATATCATATGATCCAGAAATTCTGCTACTGGCTATTTAATGAAAACAAAAAAAATTCAAAAGGGCACATGCACCCCTATTATTTACAGTAGTCCAGATATAGAAGCAGCCTAGATGTCTGTCAACAGATGAATGGATAATGATGTGGGGAATATGTGTGTATATACATACACACACAACAGAATGTTACTCGGTCATAAGAAGAATGAAATCTCCTATTTATGAGAACATGGATGGACCTAGAGGGTAATCTAAGTGAAATAAGCCAGACAGAGAAGGACAAAAACCATGTGATTTCATTTGTACATGAAATCTAAAAAACAATTCAAAAAAACCTAAGTACAGAGGACGAACTGGTGGCCGTCAGAGGGTAGGGATATAGAGGAATGGTCAAAATGTGTGAAGGGGAGTGGGAGACACAGGCTTACAGTTATGGAATGAGGAAGTCATGAGGATGAAGAGTACAACACAGGAAGCACTGTCCACGGTATTTTAACAGCATTCGATGGTGACAGATGGCCACCACACCATGGCGAGCGCAGCGTAACACATAGAGTTGTTAAAGCTGCCATGTTGTACAACTGGAACTAACATTGTGTATCAATTATACCTCAAAAATTGTGAAAAATGTTTTAAAAAAGAATTTGTGATTTAAGTAAATAACTCAGGATAGTACATAATTTCCAGTAACCCATTTTGTATGTTTTCTGTTAATATATGTACATATTTATTTATATATTATAGATATATATTATATATATATTTGGGAGGGGTTTTTTTTTTAGTGGTTTTATTTTAATGGTATGAGTTTATCCTGGGTTCACTCTCCAAAAAGCTTGTCACGATGTATGTAGGTCACAATTCAAATTATGAGTCTTTTTCACTCATGGCTGAAACATATTCAAAAGACCAGTTTGTAAAAAAAAAATACAATGACTAATGAAAAAGTAACAAACCTTTACATATTGATATGAGTAATATATTTTTATGAAAAATAGCCAGATTTTTTAAAACAAACATGAGTAGAATAGCACTGTCCTGTTTTTGCAAATTTCTTCCATGTCAGTGTTCACAGATAGCTGCATTCTCATACCTGCTTCTGAATTCAGCCTCTTGGGCATTCACACATTGCGTAGCCCTGGAAAACTCCACTGGAGATTGGTGAGACTAAGAATGAAAAAAGCAAATGATGTCTTACTATTACTTACCATTATTACCGACCTTTGGAAGCTTAGGTGTCTCCGACAACAGGGGTTCCTTAGGGGTCCCAAAAGTTCACACTTTGAGAACTGCTGATATGAAACAATATTGTATTAAGAATTAGAGACGATCATACCCCCTAGACTTCTGAAACCTTGAGAATTCACTTATTTTGATGAAACCTTGGATTTTAGACAACTGTCTCTTCAGTTCATACAGAGTACGCTGTAGGATTAATTACTATTTGCTCTCATCTCCCTTGGTAATAGGCCCTTTGTATGACTTTAGAACACTCGCAAAAAAAAAAAATCCTTCCAAAATACACATCTCTCAGGGCTTCGCCTTTGCTCTCCACTTTTCCAGACACCTAAGGAAACCACCACCCCGTGGCTTGCGAAGATGAGAGGATAATGATGTTCTTAGCTCATGCTGGATGCTTGCTGGACACCAGGCTGAAAGTGTCTAGGAGACTTAGGTTAAGAAGCTTGGTCAGGATCCGACATCTGGATCTGATTCGTACCCAGTGGCTGCCCTTTTGGCATGTTTGTGCATCACTGATGGTTTCTACATACTTTGCTAGGGAAAGGAGAAGGACATTCCTTGGGCTAGATTATTTCAGCCCCTAGCGCGGTGCTACAAGGAAGTAGAGGTTAACACTTTGAATAGTTGTCATGAGATACCTCTGTCTATGTTTTGGGCTAGTGGCATTCATGCAGTGCGTGAAATAGAATCAAGTGAAAATACTAATCGCTTAGGTTGGTATTCTGGATTGGCCACTGACCCTCAGCTAACATCCAGGAATGTAATGATCTATGAAATAACTTTATGATGTATATATGTATGTATGTTTATGTATATTCCTAAATTGTCTAATGTAAATATAATGAGATGGACCAATTTCTTCCAGGCTCAATCCAGATCAGTCTTCATGAGGAAAGCCAAAGCCTTGTGTTACTACTGCATTCCTGGGGTAGGTGCAGAGATTTCCTTCGATGGAATTGGAATGGAGGGAAAGTAAGCAGTAAAAGATGCTCTAACACTATGTTCATGCTCCAAGAAGTTTTCTCCTCTTTCATAATATTTTCCATCCTAGAGATTATCCTTTTGGATCTGGTCTTTCATTCAGTACATGTTTATAATTGAGTGCTTACTCTGCATGGGGCAACATGCTAAATGTGGAAATACAATTGTTAACACACAGATATGTTCCTACCCCATTATAAATAAATGCCTTTAAGGAAGACCAAGAGAGACAAGTGAACAAATAAACTAATCACAAGTTTACAAAGTGCTTTGAGGGATACTGACAAGTGCTTTGGCCAAGAGCAATTGTGTGAAGTATCAGTTTCAGATAGGATGATCATCAAAGGTCTCTGTGAGAAAGTGACATTTAAGATAGGGTTTCAAGAGTAGGAAGGAACCAAGGGTACCTGGGTGGCTCAGTTAAATATCCCACTTCAGCTCAGGTCATGTTCTCGCAGTTTCTGGGTTCAAACCTCATGTCAGGCTCTGTGCTGACAGCTTGGAGCCAAGAGCCTGCTTCAGATTTTCTGTCTCCCTCTTTCTCGCAGTTTCTGGGTTCAAACCTCATGTCAGGCTCTGTGCTGACAGCTTGGAGCCAAGAGCCTGCTTCAGATTTTCTGTTTCCCTCATTCTCACTCTGTCTCTCTCCCTCAAAAATAACATGAACAAAAAAAAAAAAAAAGGAAAGAACCAGACTTAGGAACAGTTTAAAGCAATAGGATTGGGTGGGGGAGAACATGACATATTTGCAAATTGGAAGTTCTTAGCTCACAGAGGTGTTTGAGGGGATGGTTCCGTGGAAGAAGGCTGGGAGCATGACCGAGTCTCGCTGAGGTCAGGGCCTCCTTGAACATGCTGAGGAACTTGAATTTTATAGTGCAGGTGGAGGAAAATATGGGTGGATTTGAGCAAAGGCATTGGGAATGAGGATAAGTGATCTGATATATACTTTAAGAATCCCATCCTAGACGCCTTGTTTAGGATTGACCAGGCAAGTGAGAATAGAGGAGAAGAGCTGACCTGGATGGAGGGCTTTGGAGATGGTGAGAAGTGAGGACACGCCAGGTACATTTTGGGGCCAGAATTAATAAATCATTGGTAGATGGAAGCAATGCGTAAAGGAAGGAGAAGTGAGGATGACTCCTGAGATTCTGTTTTCCAGAAGTTGGATGGAGCGTGTTGCCAGTTAGGGAGATGGGGTGACCTGGGGTGGAAGGAATGTGCGGGTCAAGCAGGAACTAGAGTTTATTAACTCTAGTTAACTCTAGTTAACTCGTTTTGATCAGAACTTGGAATCGTGGACAATTTTCCAGGAAAATACACTTTAACAAAAGGGACTCCTGAATGGATGGGAAATATTCATAGAAGAATGGAGAGAGATAAAGGACTACCATGCAGATGTGTATGGTTCAGACTGTGTATGGAAGTGTTCTATCCTTCATGAAAGGGTCACTCCAGTGCTGTTGACTAAATGGTACTAAAGGATAATGTGAGTACTGTTCCAGCACACAGAAGAATAAAAATCACGCAATTTTAAATGAACCCTGTATTACAATGCTAAAATCCAACAAGAGTTGCACAGAGAACTATAGAACTATCTGACTCAAAATAATTAGGGTAAAATCTAAGTAAAATTTTGGCAAACATTACTTAGCACCTTATTAAAGGAATGATACGATCAAGTGAGATTTATTCCAGCAATACAAAGATGGCTTGATATTAGGGAATCTGTTAATACGTTGATCACTGGTTGGTCTAGGGAGAAAAATCATTGTGATTCTCTCCTTCGACTTCAAAAGGTATTTGAAGAAAAGTCTATATCTGTGTCTGAATTTGTATAAACCCACATAAAATAGTAGTAATGAGTATGACAAATCTCAGTGCAGAAGCTAGATCATAGTTAATGGAGAAACTCTAAATGCATTATTACTAATATCAGGACGGATTCAGTAACATAAAGATGTCCATTCTCACAAGGTGGAGAGCAGAGAATGCAAGCTCTATTCAGATTCTTCTAAGAGCACTAATCTACTTGTGAGGGCTCATCTCGTGACCTCAGTCCATGCTAGTTACCTTCCCAAGGCTCCGCTTCCTAATACCATCACATGGCGGGGCTGGGGGGTAGTTTCACCAATTGAATGGAGTCAGGGTGACACAGATTTTGTCCATTCCGTGGAATCAAAGTTAGGACAGTGAGGGAAGGAGAACAGGTGGCTTGGAAAGGCCCAAAAAATGCAGTTAGAAAACAGGATGTTACGAATCAAGATTTCTGTAATACCACCTGAGAGAACATAGCTATGGTGAAATGGAAGAAAATCCTATGCAAGGTGAGGAACTGAAAGAACTGAGAAGTGAGAGCATGAAGATGGATCCCTCACGATGGAGTTTCAATAGCTACTAAGACTGATGAGAACCGGTGCCAAGATGATGGATGATAATTCAGATGGTTGGCATAAACATCAGCCAAGAAGTGTCTGCAGGAGAGAGAGCGATTCCTATGTTTGGCATTTTGGGGCAAGGAGAATCCCTGTTTATCTGCTTGGCCAGGAAGTAATGGGATAATAGAGTTTAAAAAAAAAAGGTTTTAATTGAGAGAAGGTGTTGGGAAAAGTGGTACCCTCAGAAGTCAACCACATTTTAGTTAAAAGAAGGCAAAAGAAGGAGGTAGGGAGACATCTTTCAAGAAGAGGCCAAGGATATTGGGAAGTTTGCTACTGACAGAGCTGTGGGGGTGGGAGAGGAGTAGGAGGCCAGTCAGAGGAGACCCACAGCATCAGATAAAAATGGCTGCTTTTAGAGCTTATGAAGGCAGAGGGCTTTGAGGCAGGATGGGATTGATTTGGAGAGATTTTTCAAAGAAGTTTATGGAATTACTACTGTGAGCCCTACTTCTCTGGATGGTCCAGCAGCTCATGGGGTCACCACCCTGGAGCTTTCTGGCAGTGTTGTGAGGCCCACTGAGTAAATAAATACGGAATGTGTTGAACAACCACCAACAATCCTGTTCTTGGATGCAGTCACTTCGAAGACAGCAACCCTCTCTCCAGTTTGGTTCTTTGAATATTGTTTGGTTCTTTCCCACAGCATTTAATTATGAGGCTTTTTATACAGCTGTCAGCTTGAAAATTTCAATTTAGAGGTCTAACGTAGATTCCCTAAGTAGACCATATCCAAATATATTTTCATTAAGAATGTAATTCCATGTTATCTTAGAGTGTAGTAGTTATTTAAAAAACATGTATTTTGTTTCATATTATTTGAGAGTAAATGAAGTGGGTGACTTTTAAGAACTTTTCCAGTATCCAAGGTTGTGCTTTGTGATGTTTGACCCGGCAATCCCACTTCTGGAGAACTATCTTAAAGGTTAAATTGGACTGGGCGAGGATACATATAGTGGTGCGTATCACAGTTCTGATAAGGAGATGTTGGAAAGTGCCTGAATGCCTAGCGGGAGCTTGGTTAAATAGATTGATACACTTAACATGATGTGCCATGTTGCCATTAAAAAGAATGATTATATTCATTTGGGAAGACATTTAATAGTAAAAAGTAGGAGCTTATTGAAAAGCATTATATATCACATGATCCCATTTGGTTTTTTATTTTGAGAGAGAGAGGGAGAGAAAGAATCCCAAGCAGGCTCTGTGCTGTCAGCGCCAAGCCCCACATGGGGCTCCATCTCATGAACTGTGAGATCATGACCTGAGCCAAAATCGAGAGTTGAACGCTTAACCAACTGAGCCACCCAGGAGCCCCAGATCCCATCTGTTTTAAATGTTAGATGAGAGTGTAGATGTTCATTTATTTGATAAACTGCTGAATCTATTAGGTGCCAGGTATTGTCTTCAAAGCTGGGGCTAGAACAATACCCAAGAGGTCCTTGACTGCACGGAGGGTACATTTTAGTAGGATAGATGGAGAGTGAAGAGTAAATAGAAATTCATGACAGTGGTAAGAAGAAGAAAAGTGTGATGAGAGAGACTGATTTGGTGTAGAAAGAGTCCTATCAAACTTCTGTAAGGAAGTGACATTTGAGCTAAAACTTGAAAGGGGGGATGGAGCCAGCAAGAGGGAATGGCCAAGATGGATGTCTGAGGCCATAATCAGCGTGGTGCATTCCACTGAGGGCCAAACAACAGGAGTGAGGCAGAACAATGTAAGATGAGGTTGTATGGTGGTCACGTTATTGGCTAGGGAAGGGAAACAGGATTTTATTCCACTGGCAGTGAAGGGGTAACATAAAGGACTCCTCTTAACACCTTCTGTGTGTTGGGGTGGGGGGGTCATGATGCAGGCAGCAGAGAGGGAGCTGGAAGGGTTGCTGATGAGTTAGATGTGGGGGGAGGGGTAAGGACGACATCCAAGTTTGGGGCTTGAGCAGTCTGGTGAAGATTGGTGTCGTTTAATGAGAGAGTGAAGACTGGGAAAGGTCTGGTTTAGACACGAGGGCAAAGGGAGGCTTGGGGATAGATATTACAAAGTTTAATTTGGGACAATATATTCAATGTGTGATTTCAGCATCTGAATGGAGTTGTCAAGTGGGCGATTGGATATTTGAGACTAAAACTCATGGCCGAAGGCTGAGCATAAGACTGGCTGAGTTGATTTAGGGACTGAGTAAAGAGAGAAGTGGCAGGACAAAGTTCTTGGGCTGCTCCAGCGAGACGAAGCCACCAGAGAGGAGAAGTTGACCAATGAGAGAACAAGGAGGATGGGGTTACAAGAGAGTTTGCACACACGTATGTGCATGTGCACACAGTGGTCTAGATTCCAGAAGCTATTCACTCAAACTGTCTGTGTAGTGACATTTTAGGTGAATCTTCTTATGTTAGACTACTTCTGTATTTTTAGAATTTAGCCCAAGATATGAATTATTTTTGTGGAATAACAGCATAACATAAAGAGTTATTTCCCCCTTTTCCCTAACCCTCCTTCTTATCTGTGATCCAGAGATAATCATTTCTTTATAGTTTGGTACATATTCTTTCAGACACTTTGTCAATACTTACAGAAGAATGTATAAAATGTCTGTATAAGTATACATACGTACATTTTTCAGTAACATAAATGTTATACTAAGTATTATGTGTATTTTCTGTTCTCTGAGCAATTAAAGGATTCCTTTCCAAGTCCAGAATTATTTTTTAATAACTATAAAATATTCTAGTTTATGGACCTGCTGCAACTTATACATTTGGTTCCCTATTGATGCACATCCAGGTTATTTTAAATTACAAATGATTTTGTAGTGAATATCCTTTTCCATATATTGAATTACTTTAATTATCAGGAAAAATACTATTTTGGGGAAACAAAAATAAAAAACCTTCACTTCAAAATAGCACTAAAGGAGGATTTAGAAAAAAGAAAAATCTGGGCTAAGAATATTAGCCTAATTCCTAGCCCTATTGGAGAATTGGATCAAATGTGAATTGAATGTCCACATTACATGGTCACTTGTAACAGGAACCCGGCTCCAGCAGCTAAACCAAATAGGGATTTTATTTTTTCCCTGTAAGCGGCAGCCCAGAGGGAGGGAGGCTATCCAGGGCTGGTGATGCAGTGACAGTAAGGAGCCATCTGAGACCCAGGTCTATCTAGCTTCCTGCTCAGCCATCCTTCATATGACTTCGGACTTGATAGAATGCCCTCTCAACTTCTGAGTATCTCTTCTACACTCCAGGTAGGAAGGACGGGAATAGGTAAAATGTGAAAGGTAAAAGATGTGTGCCAGGAGAATCTACCTTCCCCTTCCTTCTTTTCTAAATTATGAAAACAGTTTTCATGGAAGTCCAGACCTACAGAAGTTTGTCTCCATCTTACTGACTGGGTCAGTAGCCCACCATAGTTGAAAGGGAATATGGGGAGAATTTAACTATTACTGTCTTCCTAAAAAGTGAGGTTCTGTAAGTAAGGAAGAAAGGGAGAACGGATGTTGGGTAGGTATCTAGTAATGTCTGTCATGCCCAAATCAAATTACATGTGCTGAAGCCCAGAAAAAAGAGAGATAACTTAAATCACACAGGTGATTCTGTCTATCATTCTTTTCAATGAGCATACACCCTACTGTTTGCTTTAGGATGGGAAAATCTGTCCCCTCATTGATATCAGCTCTTATCTGACTCTTGCTTTATGAGCATCAAATTGGGCTCAATCCCAGTCTGTGCATTAACAACATGCATTTTGCATAGAGCATGGCCCCGAAAGCCAGGCCAGTCATTGCCTTTAGTATTCCACCCAAGAAATACTGGTCTTTTCTTCAACATTGGAGGAAAAAGTAACCTGCTGTGTTGGACTGTTGAGAGATGGCAGGCACATCTTCAAAGCAGCCCATGTTCAAGACCTGTCTTCAGGGTGATTTTGACTCCAACCAGTTCTTCCCCAGTGAACTGACTTTAGCTTCCAGTGGCCATGGAAGACAGAACCTCACTGAATATCTGAGTTAGGGTCATAGCCAATAAAACAGAGTGACATTTTTTTTGGCTTATGGAGTTCTGAGGGGTCAAGAGCTGGGTAGTTCAGGCTCAACTAATTACTGGGTTTTTTTTTTTTTTTTCTTTTTTCTTTCCACCAGTCTGAGCCACTTGAAGACGACATTGCTGGCTTGGGCCACACAGCGGTGCTTAGCGTCCTGGTTTCTTCATTTTACTCTGCTCCAAATGGCATCCCTGAGAACTGCAGAGTTGGAATAGACCAGAATATGCTGGGAGTTTGTAGTTGTGTTATTGTCCAATTGTTCATAAATGTTAACCTTCTGTATCAAAATTTAGTCAGAAACTAGGAAGCTCAGGATGTTCCCTAACTTGGAGTGTTGCTATTTTTTTTAAATGATTTTTAAAGTAAAATTGATTTTTATTTGAGGTGTCCTCGAGTTTTTTGAGGGGAAAAAAATTCTTAACATCTGTACACCTCCTATTTGGTCTGTCTCTTAGAGGGAAAATTTAATTTGTGATGCAAATAGCTCAGGTGAAAATAGTGTCATGTTTTGAAATACTTATTATTTCATTTGATCTGCAAATATTTTAGTTTCTTCAGCACTTAAACAAAATTGCCAGCTTTAGCAGAGGAGAGATACCCATGTGACAATTAGTAAATGCTCTAATAAAGACTGGAGTACATGAAGTTTGCATATACAGTTGAGTGAATTTATTTTGGAAAAATAAAACCTGTGTCATTTGAGGCTCTCTATACTGCAATTCTGTTCATAATTGGGTAGGTACAATTAAAGTCTATAGGCTGAAAACAGTTGATTTATTATATAATATGATCATGACATAATATCTTATGTACTGTGTAAATTTAATCTGCCAAAACAAATGTCTATAGCCCCAATTTAATTGTCCTCTTTTTCCTTTAGAATTTTTTTAATGAGTTATGGTTTAGCATATTATTATAAGCATATTATCTAATTAACCTCATTTCATATGGGTATATCCAGTTTAGGGCTTAAAATTCCTGGTGACCTGGAATTTTGTGGATTTCAGTGCCATTCCATTGACTGTCTCCGTGAAGGGCATCTAAAGAATGTATATGACTTCTACTAGTACACATATATTTGAGAGTTGTTCCCTCCAGAGCCTTCAGTCAGCTCACGTGGTGGACGTTAGGATGGGTAAGGTATGATCTTAGCTAGTTGGAACTTAGCCGTAAGACACCAGGTAACTGAAAAATCTCAAGGTTCTGTGTGACAGGTGCCATAGGTGAGGTGTAAACTGAGCACTAGCAGGGTTGTGAGGAGGGAAGGTCATTTTTTGTTAGGGGTGATCAGGGACCGCTTCCTGGAGGAAAAGTACCATTTGAGATCTTGAAGGACGGGGTGGGTTTTTCTAGGGTCAGCAAAGAGGGACTAACGTGAATCCTGGAACAGAGGCAGAGGGATGCAGAGTTGGTCTGAGGCTGTACTGCTATGGAGGATTAGTGGAAATTAAGTTTGTCCGGGCCCAAACGGAAGTGCCTTCACTGGCTTGATTAGAAAGACTTCATTCTGTTGGTGAGAATGATAAATGAACATGGTAGATTAGGAAGGTTAACCCACTAGTAGTATGAAGCCTGAACACAATCTACCAGGAGGTTTTGACAGCAGTAAAAGCCTCCTGGAAGACAGAGCTACGGAGGATGGAAAGGAAGGACCAGATGGGCTAGCTCACAGCAGATACAGGATTTTAAGAGCTAAGTTTGAGGATGAGTTGATCTAAGTTGTAAAGACCGTGAACTTGAGATATTGGGGGATATCTCTTCAGAAATATTTCTCAGACATCTTCATTCAGCATTGTCTTATTTAGCACATCCTTATTGAGCACTAACTGTATGCACGTCTAAGCTCTGTGCTTGGTGCTGAAGGTTCAATGTTGGTATTGCCATGGCCTCAAGAAGCTAGCAGTCTGATGGGACAATTATACAAACATGGAAAGCCACCTGGACCCGTGTTCACCTCCTTTCTCCTGGGAGCAGCCCTGTACCCACCTCAGTGAACTCTGGGACCAAGCTGTGGCCTCAGCCTCAGTTGTCGTTTCCAACTTTCCTCTCTGCTGCAAGTTCCCACCCTCCACAGGCACTCTTCCCAGTATTTACTATGATCCTCACCTCCCTTCCATACAGGTTATCTCCTGGTCTTTGCTTGTGTTCTCTCATTCTCTCTCTCTGTGCAGTTAACAAAAATTAGTTCCAGGTGTGCAACTAGTGATTTGACAACTGTATGCATTATTTTTTTTTAAATGTTTATTATTTTTGAGAGAGTCAAACAGGGGAGAGAGAGAGAAAGAATCCGAAGCAGATTCCAGGCTCTGAGCTGTCAGCACAGAGCCTGACATGGGGCTCAAACTTACAAACCACGAGATCATGACCTGAGCAGAAGCTGGACACTTAACCAGCTGAGCCACCCAGGCGCCCCAACAACTCTCTACATTATGCTGTGCTCACCACAGTGCAGCTTAGCTAGCATCTGTCCCATTACATTGCTAGTTTAACACCATTCATTGTATTCCTCATGCTCTGCATTTTATTCCCATGATTTCCTCATTTCATAACTAGAAGCCTGAATCTCCCACTCTCCCTCACCTATTTTGCCCAGTTCCCCCAGCCCTCTCCCCTCTGACAACCATCTGTTAGTATTTATAGTTATGATTCTACTTTTTGCTTGTTTATTCATTTTTAAAGATTCTACTTATGAGTAGAATCATATGGTATTTGTCTTTCTCAAATTCCATTTAGCATAATACCCTCAAGATCCAGCCATGTCTCAAAAGGCAGGATCTCATCATTTTGATGGCTGTAGAATATTCCACCGCATATATTTCTATGCCAAATCTTCCCTAGCCATTTTATCTATTGATGGACAGTTGGGGTTTTCTATATCTTGGCTATTGTAAATAATGTTGCAAAAGCATAGGATTGTTTATCTTTTGAAAGGACCAGCTCTTTGTTTTATTGATTTTTTTTTCCTTTTTTTTTTTTTAAACATTTATTTTTGAGAGACAGAGCGTGAGCAGGGGAGGGCAGAGAGGGAGACACAGAATCCAAAGCAGGCTCCCGGCCCCGAGCTGTCAGCCCAGAGCCCGATGCGGGGCTCAAACCCATGAACCCTGAGATCATGACCTGAGCCGAAGTCGGCTACTTAGCCAACTGAGCCACCCAGGCGCCCCTCTTTTAAGTGTCTATGTCATTTATTTCTGCTCTGATCTTTGTTATTTTTGTTCTACTTACCTCAGGCTTTGTTGCTCTTTTTCTAATTCCCTTAGGTTTAATGTCACATCATTTGAAATTTTTTCTTTTTTCTTGAGGCAGGCCTGTATTGCCATATACTTTGCTCTTAGAATGCTTTTGCTGTGCCCAGAGGTTTTGGACCATTATGTTGTTATTTTCATTTGTTACCATGTTTTTTAAAAATTGCTTCGATTGCTTCATTGGCTCATTGTGTGTTTAGTGTCATGTTGTTTCATCTCCATGTGTTTATGTTTTTTCCAGTTTTTTTCTTGTGAATTATACTGTGGTGGTCAGAAAAGATACATGGTTTGAGTTCAGCCTTCTTAAATTTAATGAGGCTCATTTGATGGCCTAACATATGCTCTGTTTCATGTACACTTGAAAAGAATGGATTCTACTGTTTTGGCGTTGAATGTTCTGTATATATCTGTTATGTCCATCTGGTCCAATGTGTCATTTAAAGACACTGTTTATTGATTTTCTGTCTAGATTCTCTATCCATTGATTAAATAGAGTATTGAGTCCCCTACTTTTGTATTATCATAGCTTTATCTCTTTATGTCCACTAATATTTGCTTTATGTATTTAGATGCTCCAGCGTTGGGTGCATAGATATTTACAGTTGTTGTATCCTCCTGTTGGACTGATCCCTGTATCATTATGTAATGCCTTTCTTTGTCTCTTGTTAAAAATCTTTATTTTAAAGCCTATTTTGTCTAATATAAGTATTGTTACCCCGGCTTTTTTTGTCACTTCCATTTGCATGGGAATGTTTTTCAATCCCTTCACTTTCAGTCTGTTATGTGTCTTTACATCTGAGGTGAATCTCTTGTAGGCAGCATATAGATGGGTCATGTTTGTTTTTGCAGTTTCTTCCCACCACTCTGTCTTTAAAAAAAATTGTTTTTAATGTTTATTTATGCGAGAGACAGAGTGCAAATGAGGGAGGTACAGAGAGAGAGAAAGAGAAGGAGACACAGAATCCAAAGCAGGCTCCAGGCTCTGAGGTGTCAGCACAGAGCCCAATGCAGGGCTCAAACCCACAGACAGATCATGACCTGAGCCAAAGTCAGTCTCCCAACGGACGGAGCCACCCAGGTGCCCCAACTAACCCAACCACCACTCTGTCTTTTCATTGACGTATTTAGGTCATTTACATTTAAAGTAATTATATATAGGTATGTACTTATTGCCATTTAAAAATTTTGTTTTCTGGTTGTTTTTGTACTTCTTTCTTCTCTTGCTCTCTTTCTTTGTGATTGATGAATATCTATAGTGTTTTATTTGGCTTTCTTTGTTTATTTTTTGTGTATCTGTCATAGGTTTTGGGTTTCTGTTAACCATGAGGTTACTGTTTACATCCTAAGTAAATAGCATTCCATGTTAATTTGATGGTTATTTAGTTCAAACACATTCTTAAAAAGAAAATATTTTTTTCTTCTTCTCTTTTTACTCCTCCACATTTTAAATACATGTTGTCATATTTTACATCTTTTTATTTCTCTTTTACTTATGTCTAAATATGGTCATTTCTTTTTTACTTAAAGAATTCCTTTTAACATTTCTCATAAAGCTGATTTAGTGGTGATAAACTACTTTATCTTTCGTTTGGTAAATTTTCTCTCTCCTTCAGATCAGATTGATAACCTTACCAGGTAGTCTTGCTTGTAGGTTTTTTGCTTTCAGCACTTTGAATATACTATGCCACTCTCTTCTGGCCTGCACAGTTTCTGCTGGAAAATTAGCTGATAGCTTTATAAGTTTTCCATTGTAGGTAACTGTTTCTTGCTGCTTTCGAGATTTTCTCTTTAACTTAGATGTTTTAATTATTATGTGCGATGGTATGGACCTCCTTGGGTTCATCTTATTTGGAACTCTCTGTGCTTCTTTGACTTGGGATATCTATTTCCCTCCTTAAGTTAGGGAAGTTTTCAGTTGTTACTTCTCCTTTTTAAAGTTTATTTTTATTTTTTTAAACATTTTGTTTATTTTTGCAAGACAGAGCATGAGCAGGGGAGGGGCAGAGAGAGGAGGAGATACAGAATCTGAAGCAGGCTCTAAGCTGTCAGCACAGAGCTTGACATGGGGCTCAAACCCATAAACCATAAGATCATGGTCTGAACCAAAGTCAGGTGCTTAACCAACTGAGCCTCCTGTGTGCCTCAGTTTATTTATTTTGAGAGATGGGGAGAGAGTAGGTCTCACACTCCATGCTGAGCCTGATGTGGGGCATGATCCCACCACTGTGAAATCATGACCTGAGCTGAAATCAAGAGTAAGACACTTAACCAACTGAGTCACCCAGGAACTCCTTCAGTTTTCTACACCTTTCTCTCTCCTTCTGGGACCCATATAATGCAAGTATTTGTTCACTTGATGTTATCAAAGAGTTCTCTTAATCTAACCTCATTCACATTGTTTTCTCCTTTTGTTTAGCTTGTTTCCATTACTCTTCCATATCTGATATGTTCCTCTGCATCCTCTAATCTGTTGATTCTCTTTAGTGTTTTCTTATTTCAGTTACTGTATTCTCCAGCTCTGCTTGCTTTTTATTATTTTTAAGTTTATTTATTTTTGAAAGCGAGAGAGAGAACCAGTGAGATGGGCAGAGAGATGGAGACAGAGGATCCAAAGTGGTCTCTGCTGACAGATCTGATGCGGGGCGCAAACTCACACTGCAAGATCATGACCTGAGCAGAAGTTGGACACTTAACCGAATGAGCCTCCAGGTGCCCCTTAGCTTGGTTCTTTTTAATATTTTTTGTTTCACGGAGTCCTTCCATTCTTTTCTCCAGCCCACTAATATCTTTGGAATCATTACTTCAAATTCCTTATCAGACATATTGCTTATCTGTTTCATTCGGTCCTTTTTCTGAGTTTTTTTTTTTTAAGTATATTCTTTTGTGTCCCCATTTTGCTTGACTTTCTGTGTTTATTTCTGTGGATTAATCAAAATGGCTACTTCTCCTAAAGTTGAAGGAGTGGTCTCCTCTGTGGTGTCCCCTATGTAGATCGTGTGTGTTTTGTGGCTTCTGCTGGATGGCTGGAGCCCGAGCTGTATACTCTAATTACTTTTATAAACTGTGGCATTTTATAGAAAGAATAAAGAAAAGAGAATAACATTTTAAAAAGAGTAAAGCAAAGAATATGACTAACAAGAAAAAAAAAAAAAAAACAAGAGCTGACAAATTTTAGGAAGTAAAAGAAAACAAAAACCCTACAAAACCATAGCTTGCTTTCTGTGCCCCAGCACCACGGGGTGGCTGGGGTGAGCTTGTGACCCTGGACTTCCTGAGGTGGCACACTCACCATGAGCTGGACCCTGTTCTGAACTTAAAAAAATTTTTTTAAATGTTTACCTATGTTTGAGGGAGAGAGAGAAAGAGAGGGAGAGTGTGGGGGAGGAGCAGACAGACAGGGAGACAGAATCTGAAGCAGGCTCCAGGCTCTGAGCTGCCAGCACAGAGCCCAGCATGGGGTTCAAACCCATGAGAACCATGAGATCATGACCTGAGCGGAAGTCTGACAGAGCTCAACCAACTGAGCCACCCAGGCACCCATGTTCTGGTTGGAACTTCTAAGGTGGATGGGAAGAGAACCTTCCTACAGGTCCTCAACCCTTTTAAATCTTTTTTTCTATGTCCCATCATGACCTGGGCTGCTGGGGGCTTCAGGACACTAGGATTCCTGTGGTCACAAGCTCCCTGTGATGACCAGGCCCACCAGTTATGGCGTCAGGGCTCTCCAATATGGCGTCTGAGCCTATCCTTTATGGGCAGCCAGACCTTGCTCCAGTCTGGGCCGTTCAGGTGGAAGAGAAAGTTCCCAAAGTTTATTTATTTTTGAGAGACAGAAGCAGAGCATAAGTGGGAGAGGGGCAGAGAGAGAGGGAGACAGAATCTGAAGCAGGCTCCAGGCTCGGAGCTGTCAGCACAGACCTTGATGCGGGGCTCGAACTCACAAACCATGAGATCATGACCTGAGCCAATGCTTAACTGACTAAGCCATCCAGGTGCCCCTCTTCTGGCCTTTTAAACCACGGTTCTTTTTCTGTGTCCCAGCGGGTGTCTAGGGATGGTGGATCCTGGGTTCACTGATGTCACCAACCCACTGAAACAACCAGACCTGCTTGCCATGGTGGCTGGACTCCATTCCAGTCCGGGCTTCCAAGGTAGGGTGGGAATGTAAACCGTGTCATTCTCTGGTCCCTCTGACCTGGAATGCTTTCTTGCCAAGACTGTGCTGCTTGGCAGAGTCCTGGTGTTGTCTGTTTTATACACTAGTTGCTCTCTTAAACCTTGGGTTTTTTATTGGGCCCAAGAACAGAGAGGGATCTGTTCCTGACTTCTCAGTACTGTTCTCCCCACTGCTGGTCACAGAGTTGGGAGCGGGCCTTCCCTTTGTTACGACGTCTCCGTCTCTCTTGCTCCTTTCTTTGCCTTTGGTTTAGTAGCTGTTCAGTCATCCCTCGATCGTCCTTCAGGAGGAATTGTTCTATTAATAGATGTAATTTGGTGTGTTCTGTGGAGGAGGGGAGTTCAGGGTCTTCCTACATTGTCATCTTGAACCGGAACTGGACTTGGCAGTTTGAAACACAAGTTGGGCTGCGGGGAGGGGACCCTCCCCCCTTTGTGACTCTCCCACCCCTGGCTCCTCCACCTTCCAGCGGCAGAGGGAGTGAGGCCCAGCCTTTCCCAGGGGCAGGACATCCCTGGGCTACTTTCTTTGTGGGGTTTGCTCAAGGCCCGAGCAAACCGGACTTTAAGGTGATTCAGCGGTGAAGTGGGTTCTGAGTGTTTTTCCTGCGGGAACGGAGGGAGGAGCTGGCTGCCTGGTCCTTACCCTCCGACTGCGGGTTCATACCCGCTTGCCCTCCTCCTGCAACTCACCACCTTCACTCTCTCAGAGCAGCTTTGCTCTCCCTCCATGTTTCCAGTTCTTAGACATTGACTGGGGGCGGGGGGTGCTTCTCTTTCACCCTGAAGTCCCTGAAATTTGCTAACTGCCTCCCATTGACCAAACCGAATGCCCGTTTTCGCACTTGCCCAGCTGATAACCTTGCAGCACTGGACTCTGGTTAAATATTCTCTTTTCCTTGGCCTCTGGGACACTACTTCCTCCTCTTTCTCTCGGTGCTTCTTAGGCCTTTCTTTCTGGTGAATTCTCTGGGAGGTGCCAGCTTTTTCCTCTCCCTGTATTTTAGGCACAAAGGTTTCCTGAACCCCAGTGTATTTGCGCTTACCTACTAGACAAGCCCCAACGGGGTAACGTGCATGCACCTTACACTGAGTATGTCCCCAACTCACTCATCTTCTGTGTCAGCCCTGTCCCAGCACAGACCCCTCCACCCCCACTGCTGAGCTCATGGCATCGCCCTCCTCTCCTGGACTAAGCTCAGAATCTTCCATCTGACTCTTCCCCTCTCCCCACCTTAAAGTTTTTGTAGCATCTTCCAATAAAATCTACTTGATCTTCCCCTCCCTGTTCTCTCTGCCCCTGGCTTCTGCTGGCTCTTCCTTCCCTGCTGACCACTGTCACAGCTCCCTGTTAGTGGCACAGTGAAGGCCGTGCATGTTCAGCCTTATCTTCTACCCCTACCTGTCACCCTGCACACCCTGTACTGAAGCTGCCTCTTCACTGGTGGAAGCTTCTGGAATGCACAGTAACAGCACTGTCATTACGCCTTTCTCTAATACTGTTGCTTCTGCTGGAAAAAGTCTTCATCTATTCTGTCTTCCTCCCACCCCTGAGCCTCGAAATGTGCTTCCAGGCCTGGCTCCAGTTCTGTTTCTTCACCTAAGGGCCTCCTCACCTCCCTCAGTGGTAACCCCTACCCCGGGGCTAATGACCTTACTCATGTCTGCGATCACGCTTATCTTGTGGGATGGAGATGGTTGTTTGCAAGTCTGTGGCCTGGCTCCTTCCCCTGCCCCCATGAACTTCTCCAGCTCTACTCACCTCTGTGCCTTCGCAGAAATGGAAGATGACCAAAGTATCAGACTTAGGAGGAGACAGAGGCAGAACCTCAGGGCTCCGACAGGGTCTCAGAAGCGAAAGCACAAGAGAATTTTAAGAATGAGGCTGTGGGCCCTTTTGTGGGGCAGTGAAGTCAAGAAGGGTAGAAACGCGTCCTGGGGTCTCGGTCATTTTTCCAGGGGAACATGTGATCATTTTTGTGTGTCACCTTGGCCACGCGGTGGTGTCCGGTTGTTTGGTCAAACACCAAGTCTAGATTTGCCGTGAAGGCGTGTACAGACGTGATTGACATTTAATTCAGCATACTTTGAATAAAGCAGATCATCCCCTCATCCAACTAGTTAAAGACCTTAAGAGCAGAGACTGGTTGAAAAAGCAGCAAATCTGCCTCAATATTACAACACAGAAACTGAGTTTTGAGCCTGCTGGCCTGCCTTGCAGATTTCAGACTCAAGGTTACACAGTCAATTCTTACCCGAGTTTCTAGGCTGCTGGCCTGACCCTCAGATTTCAGTGGTTAGCCCCCACATGAGTCAAGCGCTTAAAAGAAATCTCTTTATATATATTGGTTCTGTTTCTTGGAGAATTCCAGCCAAGATAGGGTGTCTCGAAGTCAGTGTGCTGAGACGTCTCCCAGGAGTCGAAGAAATGAAGCAAGGTGTGTGTGTATGACAGGAAGGGGGGACCGTAGGGGTCAGGGTGGTAAGGACATATAGACAAATGGCAGTGAGTCTGGAATTATTATTTTTGTAAAAGAAAACTAGTATATGTAAATAAAACAGTATATTTCCAAGGTGAAAAGACTCCGTTTTGCATTAGGCCAAGATGTGGGTCTGTTATCTGTGACCCGGGCCAGGTGTGTGGGTGGCTGTGACACGTGGTAGGTGTGTGTGCAGCTCTGTGACCCGGGCTTCTGCAGGACACTCTCATCAGGAAGCTCAGAGGCAGGAAGACTGACGGGGGTCAGTGTGTCTTGGGGGCCCGGCTCGCTCCACACCTGCCCACTCTGGATCTCTCTTGCCCGCCCGCCCGCCCCGTGGATTTTGGGCCTCAGCCCCAGACAGGAAGCCAGCAGCCCCGCAGAGGCTGCCTCCGCACACCCACACGGTGTAGGTCAGGCGCCCGTGATGAATCCCTTCACCCAGGTGCGTGGGGCTCTCCCAGCGGTTCTGCTGCTGAGATCCTGGACCCTCATACACAGCGCAAGAGCCCTTCTGTTTCCACAAGGAGAAAGAACTTAAAATGTACTTAAAAAGTAGAATTCACACTTAAGGATGTTTCAATGGTCTTTGTCACTTTTCTCAAGCCGGGTGTTGTGAGCTCAGTCAGGAGTAATGGCCTCAGCACCTCAGTGGCCCCCACGTAAGCGATGTCTGTGAACGTGACATGTTTGTTACCACAGGAGCTTACGGAGTGTGGTAACTGCTTGTTTTCCCTCTCGAAGGTGCCCACTAGGCGTGAGCTCTTCAGAGCAGAGGGCTCGTCTGTTCTGTTTACCATTTTATTCCACACCTGGGACAATGCCTGGCACCTAGGAGGCACTCAAATACTTGCTCAAGTAATGGTGACTCCATTGGAATCCTAGGTGTTTAGCCTGTGGAATTTTCTTGGACAAAGTCCCCTCCTCGTCTATATGGACAATTTCCCATCCGTCAAACAGCTCAGGTATTGCCTCCTGTAGGAAAGTTTTCTTGGTAAGCTATTTTTTGTTTGTTTTTGAGAGAGAGTGGGGGGGCACAGAGAGAGGGGGAGATTCCAAACAAGCTCCACGCTGTCACTGCAGAGCCTGACACGAGGCTCGAACTCATGAACTATGAGATTATGACCTGAGCAGAAACAGACGCTTAACCGACTAAGCCACCCGGGTGCCCCACCTATTTTTTTTTAACACTATTATCATTTTGTAACTAAACATTTCTCCATCTGCTTAACCACACTATGAACTCTATGGGCAGACAGTTTACCTGGGGCGTCTATTTCTAGTGTAATACACAGCCCTGGGCGAGGTAGACTTGACAAATATTGAAGTGAACATTAGTATTTCCAGAGTTTATCAAATCCCGTAAGACTACACTAGTGTTAAAAAAAAAAAAAAAAAGGCCAGTTTTACACGGACTAGCCCATAGCCCAGGAAGAGTGTTTAAATCTTTCAAAGAATTGTGCAACGTCTATTTGTTACTAGCATTTCCCTCTTTATATACGACAGCAACCCAGGCAAAACTGCGAGACTTTGCCTTCCGTTGTTCAATGCCGAGCCACAGACCCAAATGCCTTCGGGGGTCGGCCCGGTTTACTGACTGAAGGCAAATGGTGACTGTGGCAACACCAAGAGCACGGGCACCATCTCCGCTACAGACGCAGAGATCGGTGCCAGGAGCTTCGAGCGCACGGAGGGCGCAGGGGTCGGCCTGGCCGGGGCTGCCGACCGGACCCAGCCTCAGACCGCCTCCTACGGGGCTCTCCGGGAGCTGCTCCGCGGACCCACGGTGACCGCACTTACAGCCCGCTCGATGGGGGAGGAATTAGATTCGTGCACCTTCTTGCTGTTATTCAAGTGTTCTCTCTATGCGCTTAAATGTGGGAAAGTAACCTGCAAATAGATCGCTTTTATCTTCTCCATGACTGAAAGCACGTTTTACTGAAGGGGAAGGGATAGTTTTGGAAGAGAGCTTATTTCTTTGCTTTGGAATAGAACTTTCCCTTAAGTACGTGAACGTACATGATTTTGAAGAAAGCCTGCTTTAATAAAAACACACTTGAAATTTTCTTTATATACAAAAACAAATGTATTTAGGTGATTACTGACCACCTATTAAGCAGCTCTTCCACTTTGAAACAAATTATTAGGTCTTGCCAGAGACAGAAAGGAATCCTTTTTACATGTGAATTGGTTCCACCCATTGTTTAAAATGAAACCTCAGTAGGTAAAGAGAAAACTCTTTAAAATGTCCTCTCCAGCGCCTGGGTGGCTCAGTCGGTTAAGCCTCTGACTTCGGCTCAGGTCAGATCTCAAGTTTGTGGGTTCGAGCCCCACTTCGGGCTCTGTGCTGACAGCTAGCTCAGAGCCTTGAAGCCTGCTTCAGATTCTGTATCTCCCTCTCTCTCTGACCTTCCCCTGCTCACACTCTCTCTCTCAAAAATAAAAGTCATTAAAAAAAAAAGTTTAAAAAAATAAAGTGTCCTCTCCAGCTCCCCCTTCCCCTCACATCAAAAACCTGGGTCCCCATTCAGAGAGCTAAATTGAAACCTCCCCCTTCTGTGCCACCACCCATCCCCCTTACCCCAACCCCCGCCCCATCCCTGTTACTCTCCAGGAGTTTAAACCATTTCATAAGCAGACTTTGAGCACATCTGTTTTTTGGACCCCCCTTGTTCTCGTTAATGTAAGCATTCAAAACTTCCCACTGATACACCACCAGTCGGTGGTCCCGCCCCACGACCTTGACTTTAGTGTGTCTCTCGGGCTTCCCCATGGCCAGCCTCCCCTCTGCCTGTCCAGAGCACTGCAGAATGTTTCTGCCTAACATCCTCCGCTCAACCCAGCCAGTGCTCCCATAAAGGAAATTCAATATAACCATTATATTAAACCATTAAATTTACAATAATCATTATAGCCTCTGCTCCTCTAATTGGTCTTAAATTTTTCTTGTAATGACCATTTTCTGAAATCGTTTTACACAGTGTTCATATACTAATAATGTTATATAAAAGGCCATGCATTTCTTATTGAAATGAAGAATTAAACATCTAAAATACATTACTAAAATATCCCTTTATTAAAAAAAAAAAGTTCCTGAGTCAGATTGGTCATTTGGACCACGCCGGCACACATTTTAACTTCTTGGAACCAAATAAGAACAATCTCAACATGCTTTTGCTTTAGTGTAAAAATCAATTTATTATACAACAATCATACAGAATGCTTTTTATCTGTCTACAAAGAAAAATGGCTTCTCCTGTCTCCCTGTCCACTCCAATCATGATATTATGTTCTTGAGTACTTTCAAAAGAAAACTAAAAAGTGATATCCTTATTTTCCAAATAAGGAAGACTCTAGAAACATCATAAAATGATACGGAAGTATCAGAATGGTCTCTTACAAAGTGCGGTTCTGCCCATCCCAGTAAGTATCATTTTGCCTCACAAAGAAAAATAAGTACCTCTGATGGGTAGAGGTTCAATATATAGTTTTGATGGTTTGAAAATGCCTCTTCATTTCCATATAACATTCCATTTTATTTTTAAAAATTGGAATTTTTAACATGTGCTTAAAGTATTAAATATTTTCATTCTTATGAGTAAAAGGAAATTCGGGCACAAAAAGTTTTTAACAGATTATAGAGGTTTTATTTTTCTGGTTTTAGGAAAATCTCATTAAATGTAGACATTTTGCTTTTTAAAAAATTCCAACACTTAAAGACAGGTTAACATATTCACCTGATTCAGCTTTTGTGGCTAAGATTTCATAGTTCTGTGCATTTGTATCAGCCCTTGAATGCTGTAAGGCTATAAGTGCTTTAACAGGTTCACACGAATGAAAGACCCAATGGGGAAATAGCGTCCTGAAACCTCTGAATGGAACTTGGAAGTGCAAACGACTCACGGTTTTCCCTTTGAGGCTTCCCCCTGCCCTGCACTCACAGCTGTTGGGCTGTGTCGTTCTGCCGAAGGCTGACGGCCCTCCTTGCTCTGCCCACGTGAGGGCCCTGAGGGCCCCCAGGACGCGCCTGTGCGCCGCACAGTGCGGAGACGCGAGGGCCTCGCTGACGTTGAGAGTGAGCTGCGACCAATGGATGGCCAGTGAGGTCCGCCTTCTCTCTGGGTCTCATTTTTACCTGGAATGCACTTTGGTCACAGATTTCAGCCCTTGTTTGGGGCCTAAGACTGAACTAGAGTCCAGCTGTGTTCTGTTACAGAGGAGCAACGACCCGGCTGCTCGGAGCCGGCCCCGGGAGAGGACGCCGCTCGTAACAACACGGCTCGGATGGGATGGGAGGAGGTGGGGGTGAAGCACCCTAGAGAATTCAGTTTTAGAAAACTTGGAAAAGGAAATCCAAGAGTAAGTGGGGGGGTGTTCAGTAAAAACGGGCCAAGCGCCCACGTTTGTTACACGCACACATATGCGCAGCACCTCCCGCACGAAGACCAGCTAAGGTCAGTCACCTTCCGCAAAGCAGGCCGGGTCCCGAGAGGGCCGTGGGCACGAGCGCGCGAGAGAGACCTCTGTTGGTGTCCGTGTGCGATGCTGGGCCGAGCCCGTGCTCTTTTTGAAACAGGGAAAATAGTTTCCGGACTGGAAAGCAAGCGGGCCCAGAGGACAGAAAGGCACTCCCAAACACGGAGCTGCGTCTGGGCAACGGGTGAGCCTGCCGTTCCGGCCCTCGTGTGTCTGACCTCAACCTCAGGACCTCCACGCTATTTTACAGGGACGATCAGAGAGAAAGTGTCAAAGTTGGCAAGTCTTAGTTTCACAGGATATAAATCTTCCTCACATCTTCAAAAAATATTGTTTCCATCCCTGGTGTAATGTAGTAGTAAAAGTCCAATACTTAGGAAAAAAATATTACTGTTTTTCTCCACTTTTGTGCGTGCTCCCAGGAGCACGCCTGTCACCTGGGCAGGGGTGTGGTTCACGACCAGCCCCCAGCCCCTGCTGGAATCTTTGCACAGTCCTCTCTTTCTTCCTACTTTCAAAAACTTAACCTGCAAAGAGTGACAGCAGGTATTTGGGGATCATACTCACAAGAGCAGACAAATTCAATGTCTATTTTGCCCCCACTGCTCTGACTTACAAAATATTCCAGTAGCTAATTCTTCTAAGGAGAAGGGAAGATTCCTTGATCAGAAAGGAACCGGCCCCCAGACTTAGACCCTGGTTTTAAAACTGAGCACGGTGACCATGTGCAACCTAACCGAGGGCAACTTGAGTGGGAGGCAGACAGGACCACGTGAGTAGGTAAGGAAACCAAATTAAAAGTGAGAAACTACTCCTATCTGAAGCCCTTGAGCCAGGAGCATTCGGCACAAGAGTTTTTCTTCTTAGGAAAAAAAAAAGTAATCGTTATAATAAAATACAAATTTCATAACCACATCACTAAGTTGAGACTCAGTGTAGGAATTTGACAGACTCTACCTTAAGAGAAAAAGTTGTGCTAGATTTTCCTGTCTTCCGTTTATAATCCACATTCATATTTTCTGGGGTCGGGTCCTAACGGAACAAATGGACTGATTACGCACTGGCCAGTATTGCTTAACACAGATGAAGACATTCCCTGTAGTTAGAAAGGTAATTAACATTTTGTTTTAAACATTTCAATCTGAATGAAACTTTATTTGAAGACTGGCTTCGGAAAACAAGGCTCCGTGTTTCCTGGCTGTATGTGTATAAGGCGTTATAACGACTGTGCTGGTGAGGGGGTCGGTCTTGGGGGGAGACAGAAGCCGCACCAGCTCTGAGGTCTACAGAGTTCGGTGTCCGAGGTGACACGTGTGTTGATGGAAGCATTCAGGTAACAGATTAACCTAATAGCAATATATTAATACATTCCGGGTACAAATGATTTATAAACTCAAAAGAAATTAGTTTATGCTAAAACATATATAACTTTCAATTCAGTCTTTGCTTTAAAACAAGCGAATCTGTGAGGCTATTATATATGCTTTGTCTGTCGCTCGACGTTTACTGGGCCTTCTTGTTTATTACCCCATTCGTTGCGGAGAAGCAGGCTTTGGAGAAACCGTTCTTAACTTCTTTCCCTGCAGGTGGCTCTCCCGCAGCTTTCTTCCCTGGCTTTTTTCGGTACGTCTGTTGGATGGATAGATTTTGGAGGGGGGGACAAAAGGATTCTGGATTAAGACTTTGTCTCTGACATGGCATACAATCTAAAACAGTTCATGATTTTATTGGGTATTGGACAGGTAAGAATTTTTTTTAGTTTATCTATTTTGAGAGGGAGCACAAGTAGGGGAGGGGCAGAGAGAAAGGGAAAGAGAGAGAATCCCAAGGAGGCTCCACACTACCAGTGTGGGGCCCGCCGTGGGGCCTGAACTCATTAACTGTGAGACCATGACCTGAGTCAAAATCAAGAGTTGAACGCTTAACCAACTGAGCCACCCAGGCCCCCTGCCAAATAAGAATTTTTGTATGACAATTTTTAAGCTAATGGTTAAAAACAGGGTAAACCCCAAGACAGATATGAATGAATTCCAGAGAAAGGCTGTTTCTTTCACCTTATCTACACTGGTTAGGATTTATGTATTACAGGATTGGCATTCAAATTATTCTGCATTAGATGTTTACTTGTATTTCCTAAAAACTAGATCCTTTCCAAGTTGAAAAAATACTGTTACTTTGGCACTGGGTGGCTTAGTCGGTTAAGTGTCCAACTTCAGCTCAGGTCATGATCTCACTCACACAGCTTGTGGGTTTGAGCCCCGCATCCTCTGTGCTGACAGCTCAGAGCCTGGAGCCTGAGGACCCTGCTTCGGATTCTGTGTCTCCCTCTCTCTCTGCCCCTCCATGTCTCAATAGTAAACATAACAAAAAAATTATAAATAAAAGCACCAGGATCCAGGATTCTGGCTTGATTTGGGTTTTGGCATATCCTTCCTATTTTGTCTAAATACCTGATTTTGTCTCACTTTTATTTATTTAAAAACAATTTTTTTCAATTTTTTTTGAGAGAGCGCGAGTAGGGGAGGGTCAGAGAGAGAGGGAGATACAGAATCCGAAGCAGGCTCCAGGCTCTGAGCTAGCTGTCAGCACAGAGCCCGATGCGGGGCTCAAACCCATGAACCGCGAGATCATGACCTGAGCCGAAGCCAGACGCTCAATCGACTGAGCCACCCGGGCGCCCCTAGTTTTATTTATTTTTTAAGCACTGGTATTAACAAGGGTCAGGACTGAACTCTAAAAGACTAAGGTTCAGTGTGAACCAACAAGTCGGGTCAAAGTCTTGAGCGCCCACTGCCCCACCTTGCGGACAACATGCTCCTCCTCCTCAAGGCTCAACACCAAGTGCCAGGTCGACTCACTTGGCTTTCTTGTAAGTTTTGCTGTGTGGGTTGTTTCTGGGTTGGGTTTTTTTTTGTTGTTGTTGTTTTTTTTTTTTTTTTGGTGGCTTTGTTTGGTTCCATCAATGGTTATTTCTTCAGAAATTCTCAAAGGAAACTTTTCTCTCTTATAAAAGACAAAGCCCAGGCCAGTCCAATTTCAGAAACACGGGCTGGAAAGACCGTCAGCAATTCAGATTCTCACAGTTGTACTTTGTAAGAAGCCACCAGGGGTTAACCTTTAGCAAATGCAAACTAAAAAATGAAGCATTTGTTGTCTAAAGAAAGAAATACAGTTGATTTCAATTTCCAAAGTACTGTTTTGAATATAAATGTATGTTCTCAGCTTTTTTTCATGAAGCTTACTTTCAATTTCCCCAGCCCACAAAGGAGAGCAATTTAAAAGCTACCACCACCTGAGGCCTGCACCCCACTCCTGCCTTCATGGGCGTTTGAATTAATGGAGTTGCTTTGAAGCGTTTTGAAGCTCTGTTTCATTTAAATTGTTGATTCAAAAGAGAATGACACTTAGTAAAGAAAAAGCCAGTGTGACCTTTCCACAGCTGCCTGCCTTAAAGAATTTTTTCCAGATAGTTTACCACATCACTGTGCTGATAATAGAAACTTTTTAATATGAAATTCGTTTAGCCTATGTTTTTTTTTCTCCATTTATATAGAGTCCCTGGATTCAGAGAGAAGGCTCTTGGTTCATGTATGTGCCCGTTACCAATGTGTGACTTTTATTAGACTCCATATGCATGCACCGAAAAATGTTTAATAAAATGCCCACTAGGCTATTCGCGGGGATTTTCCTTCCAGGGGAAGGTGTGGGGAGGGCGTCTGGAGTTGCACTGTTGACGCTGTGAGCCTCCATCACCACCAGGCACGTGCCACCAGATTTCCCTGGCCGGCGTTCGCACCGGTGGAGGCCAGAGCGCAGGCGGCTATGTCTCACCCCTGAAGATCGAGAGCTCGCTTACCTGAATGTAAAAGTTTAGGAAGAGGATGACTAAGGTGAGCATGTAGGAAGACTGGAAGATGAGGCAGCCGAAGGGGAAGCCGCACGGTTTCACCACGGCGCTCAGCGTGTGCGTGATGGTGAGCACGAACTGCACCTGCGGGGGCGGCAGGGGGGCGTCACTGGGGGCGGCCGAGCCCCGGAGCAGCCGCGTGGGAACATTAACAGTCAGAGATCGACGCCTATCACTCCCTAGGTTCTGCAGGAAGAAAACAACCGCGGAGGCAGCCCACTGTCCTACCTAGAAAGTTTACTTGAAACAATACTAGTCAGTATATATTATCACCCACTCGTTTTCTCCTGGAAGACTAGCAGTTGCACTTCTTTAGATAAAAGTGAATCTCAAGATGAATGTCGGTGTTAAGTCACTGTCACTTCAAAGCAAGGACTAAGGTAACTGTACACACAAAGGCCATTTCAACACTCTAGGCTGAATCCTTAAACAGTTCCCTTTAGAGAGAAGCAGGCAGCCTCCTCACACTCAGCAAAGCCTCCGTGTACGGGGACACGGCTTCCCTCCATGAGAATATTGCTGCGTCGCAGGGAGGGGGCTGGACGGGGGTAACATACCAGTTGAGCCTGCGTGAGGTATTTCTTCCACCAGAGGTACTTGTGCATAGACGGAAATACAGAAAGGCCATAGTAGGAGTACATGAGGATGTGGATAAAACTGTTCAGTGTGGGTCCAAAGAAACCTGTGAAAGCACGGGATAAAAATTACTGTTCACTCGTCATCAGATGAGCGGATTCTCCCTGTGCAGCACGACCCAGGACGAATCACGCAGCGGCACTGCCTCTACCAGAATCCACGCGGGGAGTGCACCCTCGCTTCTGGGCTCTTACTCCAGGATTCCGCAAAAGTCACCGAGACGGGACAAACTGGATGGTGTTTCAGTCAGAGTGCCAACCAAACAGGTAATTCCTGATTTGCAAAGGCTTTCCTGTCTCTCAAACTGTCGTTACCATCAGGTAATCAGGGAGAAAAGGAAACGTTAGCTTCAAACTGAGGGCAGAATTCCTTTGAAAGAGAAGTGTCTCTGCTTTCATTACGCCTCTGACGAGCCATTTTGATGGTGGAAAGAGGGCTGAGCAAGGTGCTGAAGAGTCAACGATATTAAAGCTGCTCTTTAAACGTAATAAGCTCTACCTGCAGGGACCCAGAGCCAGGAGAGCTCGGGCAAGCTGAGAGAGAAGGAGAGAAGCAGGAGAGAAGGCTGGGACGGAAGTGGGACTGGCCAGTGCGGCTGCCTAGACTGCCTCATGGACTCCTAGGACAAGGACGATCTAAAACCCAGTTGTAGGACATTTGCTGTGCTAACTCGTGCCGTATCGCTCCCCTGCCGCCACCTTCGTGAAGTCCCTGTAGCTGCCATGCGAATGGTGTTTCGGGAAACCAAAGGGAAGAGAGCTACGTTCCCCGTTGCTCAAGCAAAAGGATTTAGCTGAAGGGGTGAGATGTCCGAGGCAGATTATTTGCTGGAAACTGGGAACCCCTCTTGTGAGGCTCAGATCAGTCAACGTGGGCAAAGTGAACACACTTCTGAGTTACGCTGGGATCCAGACGGCTGGTCTGCGAGCCCTCGGGCCTGCGGCGGAAGGAGCTGTGGGGCTAGAGGACGCCTATGAGCTATGTCCCCTTGGATACAGTAGTTTTCCTTTGTAAATTTTGATTTTGTCACCTGGGAAATGGGCATGACAGTAATTAGCTCCCTGGGTAGTGACGGGATTGACCGCATGATGCTGCATAAACTAAAAAGTACCGTGCCTATGCTGGTTAATGAATTTAAACTCTCTAGCCTGGTTTTCTGAGTCTGGATCAGAGGACTATTAGATACATGCACATCAATGAGTAAGAAATGGGCACCTGGGTGGCTCAGTCGGTGAAGCGTCCAACTTCAGCTCAGATCATGATCTCATGGTTTGTGGGCTCAGGCCAGGCATCAGGCTCTGTGCTGACAGCTCAGAGCCTGGAGCCTGCTTCGGATTCTGTGTCTCCCTCTCTCTGCTCCCCCCACCCCCACTTGCGTTCTGTCTCCCTCAAAAATAAACCTTAAAAAAGAAACAAAAATACCCCAAAACAACACCAGCATCTAGTAAGTCCTCAGCAAACAATGGCTGAAATAACTGGTTACAGCAGTATTTCTTTACTCACTTGAGTTTTCATTACGATGAATTAATGGGATATGATTTTTATAATATCTTAGGTTGACTAGAAATCGTCACACTCAGCATTTTATCTACAGGAATCCACGGGGATTATGTGAGATGGAGGCTTAGTGATTTGTAATGAAATTGTTGACAATCACAAAACATACATAACCTCGATAATTCTTTGATGTTGATTACGGCCTGTATATTGATGACAGCGTGAGTCTATCACAGTTTTAATAACTAAACTCAAGAAACCAGATTCGGTCCACGAGAACTTTAAAAACGACTTTCTGACCACTGCATCCCTGCACTTTCCTTCTTCACACTCTGGTTTTAATTTGCATCTTCATAGTCACTGATATGTTCCAAATATCCTGGACATTTATTTTTTTTTAAGTTTGTTTATTTTGAGAGAGAGGGAGGGAGAGAGAATCCCAAGCAGGTCCACACTGTCAGTACAGAGCCCGGCGTGGGGCTCAAGTCCACGAACCGTGAGATCATGATCGGTTGAACCGACTGAGCCCATTCCCCTCTCCTTGACATTTAAAAAATATTTCTAAGATCCAAAATCATTTTGACTTAAATTTTACCAGTTGAGTTTTCAAAGAAGATTTTTAAACTTGGGGATAGAAGGCAATCACATAGAAAATACCACTGTCTCCACTGCAGGTTATGAGGGACCCATAAGTGGCTGTGAAATCAGTGTAGTGAGAGCTATCAGCTTTTTCAAAAAGTGCAACAGAATTAGCAAAACAACAACAGTGAAAACCCAAAGTGCATCATAGAGCCAGGGTAAGTATTTCCTGAAACTTCTGTTCCACACAAAGTATATCCATGTAACGAGACTGTGACATAAGATGTGTTGTAGTTCTCAGTTAAATATCGAAAACCACCCAGAGATGTGACCTTAGCTTTCCAGAATGGAAAAAATGTCCAATCGATATGACAGCCAAGTGAAACTGTGGAAGGTGCTGGATTTATTTCAACAGGAGTCCTTCAGCCCGTGGTGCTGGAGTAAAATTACTATGTGATTCTGATGCAGGGGAAAAACTGTATCTTCAAAATGTAAGGTAACAGTCACAGTTTGTAGGAATGGAAGACCAGAAACACACCGGCCACCGGCAAACTTGCACCTGTGCGCCCCCCTTCTCGGTCCCGATGCACATGTGTATTCAATGCAAGGTACTCACTGGGGGCCTCACAAGACCAAAGGCATGGAACTGAAAAATCAACAAAATAACTTACTTTGCCCACAAGGTATCCAGTTCAAAACACACCACCAGATGTTAAACATGGAGGCATGATGGTATACATGAAGAAAAGTAATCTGGCTGGTTTTTTTCCGCAGAACAAAGAAAATGGTGTCCAGGAACTCTATTAATTTGGAGAAATAGTACCACCACAACACCTTGGCCACCTGGAAGGATGTTACAACAGGAAAAAGAAAAGGTGAGCAATGAAAATGCTCCCCCCTGGCTGCCCTCCGGCCCCTCGGCAGCCTGCACGATGCCGCACCTCACCAGCATGCATCTCTCTCTCGGGCCATCACAAAAGCACCTTGCGGGCATCTCTGCCTCAGTTTCTCCTTATTCCCAGCAGCCCACCCACTCTGGTGAAAATGAGTTACTCCCGCCACCCCACCAACCACGAATCATCTGATCAGGTTCCTCCTCTGCAGCTGCGGAACACAGGCTCTTGCTCCAGCCTGCGCTGGCGGGTATTTCCAGCACCATCTCTGAGCACAGCGCTGGGTGCGGGCAAGGCCGTCTGCTGCCAGCATTCGCTGCCATCCACGCCCTGGGCCTCCTAGCACTCTTCTCCCCACACCCACCCTCCTTTCCTACCGCATGCCTGGCACCCTTTAGAACATCCTTAAATGACTCCCTGCCCGCCGGAACTCTCCCTCACCCTCTCCTTGCTTCTCTCAGGCCTAGTCAGCGGTGTCTTCATTTGCATTTGGAAATTACTTTCTGCCTCTGCTTTTACTAACTGTGTAGTGAGGGTTACGCAACAGAGGGCAAATCTCACAAGGCAGGGACTGTCTCCTCCTTGCTCAGAGCTTAGCAACTCAACAGACCACTACTGTTTGTTATACTAGGTTTCGATTTTTCTCTAGTCCCCTGATGTGCACGTTTCGTCTCTTCACTGCGCATCTGTAAGTGGAAGACTACTTCTTCGTGGCTCCTCCTGGATTTAAGATCCAGATGCTTCTAGGCGTCGTATGTAGTGTTGAATCACTACATGGTATGCCCGAACCTAATATTACACTGTGTGTCAGCCAACTGGAACTTAAATAAAAACTTAAAGAAATCAAGATGCTTTTCCTCTTCCCTGAATTGTGGGTCTGGATTCCTGCTTCCTTTCCCTCCTGAGCCCTTTACAAAGTCTTGGTCACAGGGGAATACTTGAACGGCACTGGGTTTTTAGCACGAACATTTAGACATGTGAGGAGAGCGTGTGTAAGAGGAACTCTGAAGTTAGAATCTCATGCTCGACTGCCTGCTTGCCAAGAAGATAAGGAGGTGTGATGGCTTCCCTCTTAACGTCTGAGTATAATTGAACTTCACAGATATTAAGCCGAATACAAATGTAACATGACAATAACCTTTAGAGAACTGTATAGTAACCCAAAGTGTGCTGCTGTGATAATACATTAGAAATAAAATGGGTGCAGAGAAATCTATATATACTTTTTTTTCATATTATAGCTTTGAAGCTGTTTTTTTAAAAAGGATTTAAAAATGTGCATCTTACTATGAAAGATTTTCATTAAAAGGTTTCTGCTACCTAATAAGCTTGTTTTTAGTGACAAATTTTCAAACATCCATAAATGCAAGGAGAGGAAGTATAGGGAAGCTGTGTTCCCTATCACTAAACTTCAAAGCTTTCAATAGGATTCCAATTTGTTGGATCAATTCTACTTCTCAACATTTTTTAGGGGGAAATATAGCATACTATAAGCAAATGCAAGGTATCATTTTACTGATAAAAACTACTAACAGAGAGGAAGGAAACTTTTACTTTTAACATAACCACAATGTCATTAGCTAATAAAATTAAGGACTCCTTAATATCTACCAATAGCCACATCCATGTTCAAACGTGTCTTTAAAATGTCTTTTGAAAACGGATTTAAATCCGGATGCAACCCAGGTCCAGCTTGCGCTGATCTGATGAAGTTTGTTAGTCTTTTCTAATCAGTAACAGTCCCCATTCCTTGCTTCCCCTCTTCCCATGTCTTTTCTTCACAAAACTAGATCAGTTGTTGCATAGGATTCCTAATGTGGATTCCTGGTGTTATTTAACTTCTCTACCCTCCACATTTTCTGTAGTGAGCAATTAGATTTAGAGGCTTGATGGACTGGAACCTAGGGGATTTGGCAGGAGCTCTGAGTCCCTGCTCCTGGGTACTTCCTGGTGCATCGGGCTCAGAAAGCATATCACTTCTGCTCGTCCCGCTGACGTGCGTGGACAGAATTCAGGTGTTAACAGCTAATCCAATTATTATGAAGTTTCCGTTCAACGTTCACCCAACGGTTGTATCGCTTATGGATGATGGCCGAACAGATCCACGATTTCACTAGGAGTTGCAAAGGGGTGATTTTCTAGTTCTCTTGTTACTTACGCACTTTTCTATAGAGAAGAGCTCTTTCTCTTCCTCTATTTGGAAAGTCATAGGTGAAAAGCAAAGATCAGTGTTTGACTCTTTCACTTTCCCTTTTTCCCCCTAGAATGAGTTGGTGTTCTAGCAACCTTCAGAAAGCAATAATGTGTTTTTCATATCATTTTAAACTCATGGGTTTTTACTAAATTTAGTATGTTTCAACCTATTCCAGTCAGTAAAGTGTCCCATCTTGCACACTGGGAGTCTCTTCAAAAGGGCGACTAGGTCTTTCTGCCATGACCTGTGTAGTTCGGACACGTTATGTGCTTTCTGTTCCAAGATGTCCTCGATTCTGCTCACACACAGTCCCCGCCCCAACCCGGGAACTGGCCAATTCTCGAAGAATCCTAATCCCTTCTGGTGGAAAATTATATTTAGAAAGCACAATCTGCGTATTCACTGCTCATTGCACTGGGCTGTCAGAGACTGACTAGGCCTTTTCTGTAGATAGAGTTAAATAACACATTTGTTTTTAGAAAGAATAAAGTTAATTCTGATATTTCCAATTTGAATCTATGATCAGTGTTCGTTTAACTTTTTAATTGGCATCTCTTCTCTAGGTCTCAGATACTAGATGGAATGACAGTAACACTGTTATGAACTTGCCTTCATCCTGCAGTGTCCCTTTAACAGTCTCTAAAAAGCAACACCAGTATTTTCATTAATAGCAACCAAAAAAATTACTGAATAACTTTTAAGATATATCCCCACAGGGATGTTCTGTCAACACACCGTGTTTTAAAGTCACTTAAAGTAATTCTCTGGGTGGTTAGGTCACCAACTTCATACATGGGTATATTCATTTTTTTGAGTTTGCAAGTTTTGGGAGAAAGGCTACCCTGCTTTCTTTTTAAACTTAATTTTGTTTCTTATAATGTAAAACACTTAATGGTTCCAAAATCAATGGTCATCAAAGTCAAGTGTGACACAAGGTACATTCAGAGACTTCTAACTTCCATCCCTATCCCCTGTGCTCAGTTCCTTCACCCAAAAGGAAACACTTCATTAGATTTTGGTTTATTCTACCATGGTTTCTTTTTAAAAACATACGACTCTCACACACACATACACACACACACATATATTCGTATC
Source organism: Mungos mungo (assembly GCA_004023785.1). Classification (NCBI taxonomy): domain Eukaryota; kingdom Metazoa; phylum Chordata; class Mammalia; order Carnivora; family Herpestidae; genus Mungos; species Mungos mungo. The sequence continues at coordinate 109,094 of PISW01004055.1, read as the reverse complement.
ACTTCTTACACAAAAGGTACTATATTGTAAACACGGTCTACAAGTTGTTGTTTCTTAACTGAGATGACATCCCAGAGATTCCTCTGTAATAGTATAGAGACAGATCTTTATCTCCGTCATTCCGTTTTGCAAAGGGAACTATTCTTGGACACACCATGGTTTATTCAACCAGTCCCCCACAGTTGGACATTTGAGAAACATTTGTTACCAAGTATTTCTAGTAGAACAGGACTCCCTTTCTTATGTAATCCCAGCCCCCTCCCCTCTTTTTGTAGGAGATCTGGTTACAGACGGCCGATTAGCTTCCCAGGACTCACCCGGACATCGGCTTCCCCTGCACTGGTGAGATCCTGACACTGTAAATTATAGCCGCCTTCCCAACTGGAGAGAATAAGCTATCAAAGAAACAAAGGGGGAAAATTAATATTAACATGTGGAAGTGAACCAGGTTTTCTATTCATGTTTCTGATTGCCATCTGTCTGTTCAAGGACTGAGCAGAAACTTCTCAGCATTTAACTTTCTCAATCCTGTCTTCAAACACGTTAGCAAAGAAATTAATTCTTGCTGTTGAATAGATATCAATAATTGTATTCTCCAACTGCTATAATTTACTTCTCAACTTTACATTGGCCCAAAGTAACAGAGTCTAGTTATCATTTGAGTAACAGAATATTTTATGTAAGGAATCATCTAGCCATATGTTTCCACAGGTAAAACATAGAATTAAATGTAAACAATGTAAAAACTACCCTAAAATTTTAATACTACATTATATTGGTTTATATTTATCTTAATTGATCTCCCTAATTTTATTATGTACATATTACCACTTTACAGATGTGAAAACCAGGGCTCAAACGTTCTTAAATCATTTTCTTCACTGTACTTCTGCTACTTGGTAATCAATCATTTGTGTGATTATAAATGATTAATATTTATATCCTTCATTATGTTCCAAAACCAAAAGTTCCCATAAAGATCTACGTGTCTTTGGCTCATCTTTGAATCCACTGTTCCTTGCCCAATGCCCAGCACGTAAAAAGCACCCAACAAATTATGAGAAAATAAGCTTTTCATACTTTGTGGAAAATTCTACCAAAGAAGCTCGCTCGCTCGCTCGCTTGCTCTCTCTCTCTCTCTCTCTCTTCTTTCTGGCTATTACTGCAAAAACTTAAAATTCTAAAACATAAAGCATGTACAGAAGGTATTTTTCCCCTTTATCAAATTTTTTTTACAGGAAAAAGTTTAACCTTTCCAACTTCAGGAATAGGAGACAGTCATGTACAATTGCTGACTGGAAAATATCTCTGGTTATGAAAAGAAACCTATACACCTGACAAGTTTGCCAAGGACTTCTGCATATTCGGTATTTGTGTATATTATTAAGTGATCGCCATGACGAGTCTAGTTGACCTGTTAGGGAAGGTACGCAAAGGCCTATTTGTAGCAGCTCAGCAGAGACGTGTAAAGGTGCTCTGTAGAGAAACGCACATACAGAGTAGGGAGCAGTGGGATGTTAAAACTGAATGCTGAAAACAGTCCAACCACTCTAAAGCACATCTAGATTATTTAAAACCACCTGACAATGTAAAATCTAAGTAGAATGAAGCGGCCGCACTACCAGAGGCTCTCTCTGCCTTGCGCGGGTCCTACTGCTCATCCCCCCGCAGGCCTGGCCAGCAGGAGCCATCCCTCCTGGGTGCTGAAGGAAGGAAACCAGGCTGCCGAACAGGGTTAGCCTCGGGAAGTGTCGGCTAACTTGCCCCAAAATAGGTCTATTCCATTTCTCCAGCACCTCAGTCGGGACTGCCAGCATCTGTGATGCCAGCGCTCCAACTGTCTCCCGGACTCTCTTCCACTCTTGCCCCAACTCACCGTCCTAGTCTGTTTTCCGTGCAGCGGACACCACGACCCATCCAAGAAGGAGGACCAATCATGCCCCCTCATTAAAATCCCCCCCCGCCCGAGGCCTCCCATTATACTCAGAAAAATAGAAGCCAAACTCTTTACAAGGCCCTCTCTGATCTGCCACCTCTCTGCCTCACTGCGGATCATCCCCTCCTCGGGCCGCGGGGTCCTAGCTGCACCGCTTCTTTCTTATGGTCTTTGGACACCCCAAGCTTGTTCCTGCCCCAAGGCCTTTACATTTGCTGCTTGTTCTGCATGGACACAGCTTCTTCAGATCTTTATATGCTTGATTTATGCTCAAATAGCACAACCTCAGGGAGGCCTTCCTGCCCCACCACCAGCCCACCGCTGGTCAGTGTTGCAAAAGGGAAAGGTGGACTTGTAGAACCTAGAAACTCCATACATATTTGTTGAAAGAATTTAATTTTAGCAGTACCTTCCTGGCCCAAGCAAACATTTGAAGTGCGCTTCGCAAGTTAGCAAAGTTCCATCAACCTATCATCAACCAGTGGCTGTTACACGTAACCCCTCAAAGTAACTAAGACCTTACACCTGTCCTGGAAGAGGCTATAAGCAGAGGAGGCAATCAATAGTAGTGACCTTGAAGCAAGAGCTACAGGAGTGTAAGAAGAGCAACAGTGGATAAGCAATGGATAAAATTCGTAGTAGGAAGGGGCTAAGTCCCGGCAGTCTTCCTAAAAAGGGACAGAAGCCATTACTTGTTCAAACAATACCATTCTTATCTCTGTTAATGGTGAATAATATTCACTTTAATATTTACACAGCATTTTCATATTTATGAACTACTGTATACTAGTCTGTGAGTTTTAAAGTATAAAAATCATGTGTTACCCACCTTAATATCTCCTTGGCTGAGTATACAATTCACAGCACCTAGTGGGTCCTCACAGAACGCTGACTGAACAGAACTGACTAATCCTTCCAGCAGACTCATGAGTTAAGTAGAACAAGTACCATATCTCCAGTTTATTTTTATTATGTTTATTTTTGAGAGAGAGAGGATGCATGCAAGCAGGGGAGGCCAGAGAAAGAGGGAGACACAGAACCAGCAGGCTCCAGGCTCTGAGCTGTCAGCACAGAGCCCAACGTGGAGCTTGAACTCATGAACTGTAGATCATGACCAAAGCAGAAGTCGGACACAACCAACCGAGCCACCCCGGTGCCCCCATATCTCCACTTAAAGACAAGTTGTGTAAGGGTCAGGGAGCCTAACTGCTCCAGAATTTCAGACGAAGAGGGACACGTGCGTTCGCATCCTCTGACTCCACTACACCAAAGCCTCCAGCGGGTTAACTGGGCTTCCGGTGTGGCTGGACATCCGCGCTGCCCTTCTGATGCAGGTGCTGCTTCTGAAAACAATGCAAGGAAGAATACCTTTCCCTTTGTTTCTTCCCTAAGAAACTAACCCTGTCCGTTACTATCTTGCAGGCTCATCTAGTGAGCTAAGATTTACCTAATTGAAAACCTACTTAAAAATTCCCCTTCCAGAGTCAGGTACATTAGGATCGCTGATGTGACAGGACTGTAGGAGGGGCTGTGCTGACCCTGAATTCCACCTGCGCTCCAGTCGCGGAGCTGTGGGTGCCAGTGCCTAAGTCCTGTGAAGTACAGTTATGAAGTGTTTTCGGAACGGTGCACAGCAGTGTAATGAACAGATTGAACTCGCGGGTGAGAGGATCTATGTTTTACACGAGGATTTCTCTTCTTTTGGAATTCGAGGACCAGGAAGGCAACTAGTGCCACTGTCAGCCATTTGTAGCTGACATGAGTGATTTTATCCCGTTCCCTCAGAAAGGGTTTGTCCTGTTTCTGACCTCCCTCCTCCTGCGGCTGCTCGCTGGAGCAGGTTTGTTTGGCACTTGTAGACTCTCCCTGTGGCAGGCAGAGCGAACAGGCTTTGGTTGTACAGATGGCGTAATTGTTACTTGTTCTCTTTCTCAGAAAATGACTTGGGTTTGGCACGTTACAAAGGAATGGGTGACACGTGATGTAATGAGGGCAGTGGGGCTGGACTGTCAGCCGGGGCTCCGCACTCTGTCCTGAGAAACCTTGGCTGCCCCGTCACAGGGGCCCAAGATGGAAGGGTAGTCGTAACTGATCTGATTTTTTACTTAAAAACTACTCCGTACTCAAGAGCTACCTATTCGGGGGCAAATCATGTAACTTTTCCAACCCTCAGTATCATAATCTGTAAAAGGAGAAAATTAGCACATATGAGCTTTAAAGGCCCATTCAGATCTAAATTATGAATTTAAGTTATAAAGACTGAGGACTGAAGAAATAGGCCATGGGGCACCTGGGTGACTCAGTTGGTTAAGCATCCGACTTCGGCTCAGGTCATGATCTCATGTTCATGAGTTCGAGCCCTCCCTTGGGTTCTGTGCTGACAGCTCAGAGCCTGGAGCCTGCTTCACATTCTGTGTCTCCCTCTCTCCCTGCCCCTCCCCTGCTCATGCTCTGTCTCTCTCTCTCTCAAAAAATAAACAAACATTAAAAAAAAAAGTAGGCCTAAACTGGGAAGAGAAAAATTCAAGTGAGAAACAAAGATTTCCCCAGGACTTTCGGAAGGAAGGGTATCAAACGCAGCAACAGCTCCTGAGACCCTGAGGAGTGGTACTGACGGCAGCGGTGGACAGTTCTGGAAGGCCAGGCTCACTTCACAGAGTCGCTCGCTCACCTGACTCCAGCGTTCCGACACAGACACTTACCTCGGCCAGCATATACACAGAGAGAAGGGTGATTCCGAGATTGTACAGGGTGAGGGTGCCCCTGAGGGAGAGCGCATGTCTGTTCTTCATGTATTTGTTACCCAGCCATATGGAAAGCAGATACAGGACAGTAAGAAAAAAGGTAGGAAGGTAAGAGTCCAACATGAACCATCCTCTGACTCGAGAATCTGAAAAAAAACAAAAACATATACAGTGAGAATCCTAAGAGTAGCACACTTCTGTTTAGCTTAAAAATATTATCACATATATTTAAAAAGTTTTTTGGGTTTTTAAAATTTTTTTTTTTTTTTTTTTTTTTTTGCAGAGGTAGAACATGAGTGTCTGGAGTAGGACAGGACACAATACTTGCACACACTAGAAGATGATCACCACAGTAAATCTAGTTAACATCCAACACCTTACATAGTTACAAACGTTTTTTTCTTGTGATGAGAACTTAAAAAAAATTTTTTTACATTTATTTACTTTTGAGAGAGAGAGAAACAAGCACAAGTGGGGGAGGGGCAGACAGAGAGGGAGACACAGACTCCCAAGCAGGCTCCAGGCTTTGAGCTGTCAGCGCAGAGCCTGCCGTGGGGCGCGAACTGACAAACTGTGAGATCGTGACCTGAGCCGAAGTTGGACGCTCAACTGACTGAGCCACCCAGGCGCCCTGTAATGAGAACTCTTAAGACCTCCTATCACATAACTGCACGTGTACATACCAGATACAACAAGCAACAATATGACACGGTCCTGAGGAGGAGGCTGGACTGGGCTCACAGTTCAGAAGAAGAAACCCCTGGGGCAGAAGTAGTTAAGGAAGGTCTCATGGAGCAAACAGGGCTTAGGCTCAACACTGAGTGGCAGGAAGAGGTGATCAAGGGAGGAGGTAGGAGTTCTAGTATCTTCTCTGGAACAGTTACTGTGTTTATTTATTCTAACTCCGTAAATAGGAAGTGCTGTCACACCATTTGGTGGATGAGAAACAGCTCCGAAAGAGATAGGAAGCTGCCACAGCCACACGGTAGTGGGCAGCACACTGATTTCCCCTGTGAGGCTCAGCGCACTTCACCTGGTGCTGCCTTCCTCGGCGGAGTCTGAGTAGGCAGGAGAGCAGGGGAACTGACAGTATGTACGAGCTCACACAGCCCACCCCCCTCAGTGTGCTGAGGACCACTGGGCAGTGAACCAGGCAGGGTTTAGAGCTCAGTCAAGCCAGACCAGGGGACTGAACACAACCAGCACAGGAAGCTGAAGACTGCAAAGGCAAAGCCTTGGAGCTGATGATTAAGAGGGGCGGGCAGAGAGTACGATCGAGGACCGAAACCTGACCATGGACTAGAAGTATCAACAGCCAGGAGGCAAGAACCAAGATACACCAAGTGTTCCTTGCTCTGGACAGGGAAAATGTAAAAGTCTAAACAAAACACACATAATAGATCTACAACATAGTTAATGTCTGAAAAGAACTGTAGACACAAAGTGATTTTAGTTCTCTGCACTGCTCTCTTTTGTTATTTCAATAAAGCAAATAATTTGGCCCACAATGATGAAAAACTGGCATGCTGTTTGTGATCTCTGTAAATGCAGGTGGAAGGAGCCGGTTCCTCCAGCAGATCAAGCCATTTTCCTCTGCTCTTCCCACGTCTCCACCCCTCTTTCTGCTCCACTCTACCCCTCCACGCCAGCCCCCCTTACTTCGCTCCCCCCGACAGACGGTACAGAAGGAAGTGCCTTCTCAAGCTCTGTCCCAGCACCCGTTCTGTAAACTCCTCCAGTTGTGACAGAGATAACAAGACCAGGAAGGAGCTCATTCATCTCAGCACTCCTGTGACTACCAGAGACTGCCTCTCACACAACGTGGAGGTAATCACTGGTCGTAAAAGGCTGTGCCATGAGCCACTTCCTAATGCTCACCTCTGTATCTAAATCCGATGCACCCACGGGGTGCCTGGGTGCCTCAGTAGGTTGAACCGACTCTTGATTTTGGCTCAGGTCATGATCCCAGGGTTGTGGGATCGAGCCCTGTGTCGGGCTCAGTGCTGAGCCAGCTAAAGATTTTCTCTCTCTCTCCCTCTCCCCCTCTCCCCCACTCATACTCTCTCTAAAATAAAATAGTAATAATAATAATAATAATAATAATAATAATAATAAAATAAAATACATCCTATGCATCCTCTAAAAACCAGATAAACATCGTGCCTTTGGAAGGGAGCCATTTCCTACTCCCCTTTCCTATAACAGCTCTCCACCTGCATAACAACGTAATGATAATTTTACAATTAATGTGTTATTAGGGCTGGAACACTTAGCATAGTTTTCATTTACTGAACACTTACTCTGTGCCAGGCACTGTCCTAATAAAGCTTTGTACATGTATTAACTTACTTCATTCTCAAAGCAATCTAATTATATAGTTGATATTGCTAACAGTTTTGTTGAGGTACCACTGATAAACCTGCACATACTTAATGTGTGTAACTGGATGTGTTTGGACTCACGCAAACACCCTCGATGCCATCACCACCGTCCAGGTAACAGATGCATCCACCACTGGTGACGTTATTATCACCAGTTTATGTTTGAGAAAAACTGAGCCACAGAGAGTTAAAAAGTTAAATATCTACACTACACTGTTACCCCACCTCCTGTTATAGTGCTATAATTGAACTGTGTCCCCCAAAAGATATGGTTAAGTCCTAATTCCTGATACCTGTGACTGTGACCTTACTTGGATATAAGGCCTGACCAAATTAGGAGGACGTTGTACTGGAATCGGTGGGCCCTTGCTCAGTGACTGGTGTCCTATATGACATGGGGAGATGTGGACACAGGGACACAAAGAAGAGAAGCCATGTGAAGCCGGAGGCAGAGAACGGGTAGATACATCTCTGAGCCAAGCAATGCCAGAGGTTACCGGCAACACCAGAAGCTGGGAGAGAGGAAGGGAGCACTCTCCACTGGAACCTCAGAGGGAGCACTGCCCTGCCAGCACCTTGATGACAGTCCTGCAGCCTCTGGACTGTGAGAGAATCAACTACTGCTGTTTTAAGCCACACAGTTGTGGCACGTTGTTACTACAGGCCTGGGAAACTGATACATGTGGTCTGTTTCACAGCTCTGTGGTTACTGCTGAGATGGCAGTCTAACCTCCCCCCTCCAGCAGACGCTCTGGGAGGGGGCAGGCTCATCTACCCCCTCCAGCAGATGCAGCAGATGCTCTGGGAGGTGGCAGTCTGACCTCCCCCCTCCAGCAGATGCTCCGGGAGGGGGCAGTCTGACCTCCCCCCTCCAGCAGATGCTCCGGGAGGGGGCAGTCTGACCTCCCCCCTCCAGCAGATGCTCCGGGAGGGGGCAGTCTGACCTCCCCCCTCCAGCAGATGCTCTGGGAGGGGGCAGTCTGACCTCCCCCCTCCAGCAGATGCTCTGGGAGGGGGCAGTCTGACCTCCCCCCTCCAGCAGATGCTCTGGGAGGTGGCAGTAACCTCCCCCCTCCAGCAGATGCTCTGTGAGACAGACCCTGGGTCTTAGGCTCCTGCTGTGTCTCACCCACATCCACTGAGTTCTGAGTCATGCAATCTGTGTCAATCTGCAGGATGAATCCAGGGACAAAACTAATACAGCCCCTCAAGTGGTTTGTTTTCTTTTGTCACATTTGTTCCAACCCAAAGAGAGGAACAAATACTTGCGATAAGATTTATCCTATTATCTTTGGGACATTCAGTGTTAGCTCTGCATCAGGTACTTGCCCAGGACAAGATCCCCTGATGCTAATGCGAAAAAGGGGAGCACAGAAGAGGCTTGCGGACACCCAGAAATCGACTAGGTGGCCTGCCAGTCAACTTAAGCTTGTGCCACTTCTGGGAAGGGGAAATGGATTCTTGACGGCCCAGAAGCTAGACTCCCGTCACCGAGGAGGTCACCCGACCCTGTTGTCAACTGTCAATCTTCCAATCTCCTCGCCACAAAGAACCTTCCATAAACATAACCAGAGCTGAGAAAACAACCACAATCCTCTCCTTACGTGGACCCCTATCCACATAGTTCCAGATCACAGCAATCTTGGCAAAGGCGCAGCTCACGGTGAGCAGAGAGACCGTTGCTTCACGCTCTAGTGGAAGTGTCCGATAGAGGCCACGGCCACCGGGAAGCCCTGCGTGCCTTCTATGCGAACCGCCCTCCTCCGCACCCGCAAGAACCGTGAGGCAGGGGCCTTATTCAATGCGGGAGCTTAGGAGATACAGACCCTGCCCTGCCCACCCCACGGGATTGCCACGAGGATGCCATGGGGGCAGGGGAGAGACTGAAAATATTTTTAAAGCTCTAATAATCACAGAGAATCATTACTGTCAAAACCATACAAAGAGTCATTCATCAGACATTTATAAAGCTAAGCAGGGGCTGGAGTGGTCTAAGGAATTGCTACGTGACGCTGTTGAGGGATTTTTGAGAGACGGGAAAACCTCCTCTCCCTCCACCATTTCCCTAACCCGACAGTGCTGCGGCAGGAGCGTGGAGAGAGCCACAGATTTTCCACGGTTTGCGAACCACCGGCAGGGCTCCAGCGAAACAAAACACGCTGTTTGGAGAAGAGTCACTCACTTGCGAGCTCTGCGGTGTGACTAAGACACCCACAGCAGCGGAAGCGGAAGCAGCGCAGGAGGGGGCGGGGCCCCGCGCTCCGGAAGCAGGCGCAGGGGGCAGGGCGGAAAGCCTACGGATGACTGCGCACGCACAGGCACCACGCACACGCACGCCAGCCCGCAGCGGGGAAGGTGGAGGGTGTGTGGGCGGCAGAAGAGAAAGTGGTCCAGGTTAACAGGAAGCTACGACCTGCTGTGGTGGCCAGAGAGACACCGACAGGAAAGGGCTGTGTCCTTTCCTACATTCTGTCCCTGCTCGTGGCTCCCGGACCTTTAGTCCCAGGAAGCTTGAGCAGGAGCACGGAGGGTTCCTAGATGTTCTGGGAGGAGCATTATCAAAGGGGGAGGGCACTTAAATCTCTAAATGTTAGGTATCATACTGTTGTCAAAATACCAGAGCCTGGGTGGCTCAGTCGGTTAAGTGTCCAAGTTCAGCTCAGGTCATGATCTCGCAGTCCCTGAGTTCCAGCCCGTGTCAGGCTCCGTGCTGACGGCTTGGAGCCAAGAACCTGCTTTGGATTCTGTGTGTGTGTGTCTCTCTCTCTCTCTCTCTCTCAAAAATAACAAACATTTATTAAGGAAAAAAAAAAGCAGAATTGACAAAATCCTCTTCTACAGGTAAATAGTTTTCTTCACATGAAGTCCTCAAGTAGCTTACTCACCTCGAGGTCCAAACATATTGTCCAAAAAAGCATTGATTTCATCATCAAAAGCCTTTAGACGCTCCTGAAAAGATAAGGAAAACATAATTTAACTGGGTGTTTTGGGAGCCTCAAAGCAGACATGCAGTTGTGAGACCTAGCTTCAAGCACTTTCGGCTGCAAAGACTTAGGGTTAGTAGAGCCGTTAAACACAATGTCATCCTTCACAAGCTTGTGTGGATTTGGAAGGAAAAAGTTCCTTTTTCCTCTCCTTCGGCAACAGGAGCCCTGAAAAACAGGCCTGGTACATTTTTAAACATTGAAGGATTATTGACCTTAATTCCTCTTCCCTCTAAAATGATTAGAGGCAGAAGTTTTTCCATAAGCAACTTCTTTTGTTGCAGTTAATTGGAGTCATGTGCAAGCAACAGGGAGGGTCTACCCCTGCAGGATACAATGTAACTGTTAAAGGAAAATTCAGCTGAATTGTATTTTATAAAGCTCAAGCTAAAGCTTTAAAGGGGACTTATTTTAGAATAAGGAAATTAAACACTACAGCTATTCATTTCCATAATCTAAAAACTTCTATATTTAGCGTGTTTTCAAAACTTTTCTTATACACGAACATACAGTTAATATACAATAAACAGTATCTCTAGGGTACATCAGATTATTACTGCCACTTTATCTGGATTCAGGTTGGGATAGGAGAATTTCTGCTAAGAACCTTACAGTTGCTAAATTGGTTACCAACTCCGGATTTAGCTCCCGTTCATGCTGGTGTGCTATAATATTGCCCAAAATACCTGCTAGGGTGTTCCCTGACCCTGCCTACAATGGGCTAGTGCACCTCTTCAAGCAAAGGGAAGAAATGACCAATTTTCCCAGTGTTTCTAGGAAAGGGATCTTTGATAACAATTTTGGGCCAGTGGATTGGTGAGCTGAGTGTCAGCTCTCAGGATGTTCATCTAGAATATTCTCTATAAACAATTGCTGGAGTGCTGTCAAAACAAGTCATTTGCAAAGAAAGCATGTCAAAGTTGAGAACTGACTTACTGGCATCTGAAAAGAAGACCTGATGTTTGGTGATCGGCCTCTTCCATTTAGACCTATTCCTTATTTGTGACTTTCATCCTGAGAGAATTTCAAGGAAACTTAGGTATTTGGGGACTTAAGCTTGAGAGCGTGGATGAGGATTTAATGACTGACATCTGTTAGCACCTACACCTGCTGGCCATGTATTAGGACCTTTATTATTTCATAATATCTCTATACAAAGTATCTGGGTTAAACCAAGATTGGAAATTTTTACAGAGTGTTTTGGTTTCCATGAAGGATATCTCAGGAGACCTCTAGATTTCAAAAGGTCACTAAACTTACATCTCAGTGTGAGTTGAGATTTGTGTTGCCATTAGCACAGAACAGCAGATCTGTCCGGAGGCCTCTCATTCTTGAGCAAAGGTCCCATCTCACTGATGGATCCACCTTCATAACAAATACCAGTGAAATTTTCCTCTCATTGCCACATCCACCCACACATGTTTAAATGTTTCAATCTGTTTGCTACAGTCCAAACTCCATTTTCCAACATCTGCAGGTCTAAGAAAACTCTAAAGGTCACAAAGCCTGTATTCATTCTATAATGATGCAGATTTAGTCACAGTGGAAGACCAGAAATAAAATAGGGGGGAAGATAATGAAGAGAGAGCAGGGAGTGAAAAAATGAATAAAAAAGGGCATTCCACACCACTACGCTGATAATAAAACCAGACAAAGACACTCTAAAAACACAACAAAACAAAACAAAGAAAAACTACAGGCCAATAGCTCTGATGAACACAGATGCAAAAATCCAACCAAATATTAGCAAATCAAATTCAACAATACATTAAAAGGATCATTCACTACAATCATGTGGGGTTTATTACAGAGACTCAAAGGTGGTTCAATATTTGCAAATCAATTTGATATATCACATTAACAAATGGAAAAATAAAAACCATGTGATCACCTCAAGAGATGCCAACAAGGCATTTGACAAAATACAATATATATTCATGATGAAAAAACTCTCAACCACGTGGGCTTAGAGGGCCCATACCTCAACATAATAAAGACCATATTTGAAAAACCTACCAGGAGCTAACATCGTACCTAACAGTGAAAAACTGAAAGCTTTTGCTCTGAAATCAGGAACAAGAAAAGAATGTGCACTCCCACCTTTATTCAACATGGTATTGGGAAGTCAAAGCTGTAGGAAATCAGACGAGAAAAGGAAGTAAAAGGAATCCAAGTTGGTAAGGAAGAAGTAAAAGTGTCACTATTTGCAGATAACATGATGCTAACATATAGAAAACCCTAAAGACTCCATCAAAAATCATTGAAACAAATAAATCCAATAAACTTGTAAGATAAAAATTAATATACAGTCTGTTGCATTTCTATACACTAATAATGAACTAGCAGAAAAAGAAATTTAAAGAACAATCCCATATACAACTGCATCAAAAAGAATAAAATATCTAGAAATAAATTTAACAAAGATGTTAAAGACCTGTCGTCTGAAAACTATAAGACGCTGATGAAAAAAACTGAAGACAACAGAAACAAATGAAAAGATATACCATGCTCATGGATTAGGAATTAATATTGTTAAAATGTCCATACTACCAGAACAATCTACTGATTCAATGCAGTCATTATCAAAATACCAATTTTTTTCCACAGAAATAGAATAATTATTAAAATTTGAATGGAACCATGAAAGACCTCAAATAGCCAAAGCAATCCTGAGAAAGAACAAAGCTAGAAGTATCACAAGCCCAAATTTCAAGATAATACCTAAAAGCTGTAGTAATCAAAACAGTATGGTACTGGAATGAAAACAGACACACAGATCAATAGAAAAGAAAAGAACCCAGAAATAGACCCAAACTTATATGGTCAATTAATCTATGACAAAGTAGGCAAGAATATACACAATGGTAAAAGACAGTCTTTTCAATAAATGCTGCTGGGAAAAATGGAAAGTACACACAAAAGAGTAAAAGCAAACCACATTCTTAATACCATACACAAAATTAAAATGGATTAAAGACCTAAATGTGAGACCATAAAACTGCTAGAAGAAAACTTCAGCAGTAATCTCCTGGACACTGCCCTTACCAATATATTTATGGATGTCTCCTCAGGCAAGGGAAACAAAAGCGAAAGAAAACCACAGGGACTACACCAAAATAAGAAGCTCTTGTACAGCAAAAGAAAAATCATCAAGGAAACAAAAAGACAACCTACTGAATGGGAGAAAATATTTTCAAATGATATATCTAATAAGGGATTAATACTCAAAATAGATAAAAAACATGTATAACTCCACACCAAAAAACAAATATTCCAATTTAAAAATTAGCAGAGGACATGAATAGACATCATTACAAAGAAGACAGACAGATGGCCAAGTGACACATAAAACTTGCTCAACATCACTAATTGTCAGGGAAATGCTATAGAAAAATGCAATGAGATATCACCTCGCATCTGTCAGAATGGCTAGGATAAGACAAGAAATAATCAATGTTTTGGTAAGGATGTGGAGAAAAGGGATCCTTAATACACAGTTGATGATAAAATGGTGCAACCACTGTGAAAAACAGTATGGAGGTTCCTCAAGATTAAAACTAAATAACCATATAATCCAGTAATCCCACTATTGGGCATTTCCCCAAAGGAAATAAAAACACTAATTTGAAAAGACATATGCAGCTCTATGTTTACTGTACTGCTATTTACAATGGCCAAGACATGGAGGCAACCCAAGCGTTCATCAAGAGACAAATGGACCAAAAAGATGTGATGTATGTATATACTGGATTAGCCAGCCATAAAAAATGAGATCTTGTCATCTGTGACAACATGGATGGACCTAGAGGGTTTTAGGCTAAGTGAAAGAAGTCTGACAAAGAAAGAAAAATACCACACAATTTCACCTGTATGCGGAATCTAAAAAACAAAACAAAAAATATACTTAAATACCGAGAACAAACTGGTGGTTGCCAGAGGGGAGGTGGGTGAGGGGACAGGCATGGGATTACGAGGTACAAACTTCTGGTTATAAAAGAAATAAGTCATGGGGGTGAAAAATACAGTCAATAATATTGTAATAACACTGCATGGTAACACATGGTGACTACATTCACCATGGTGAGCACTGAGTACTGCATGGAACTGAATCAATATGTTGTGTATCTGAAACTAATATAACACTGTATCTAAATTATACTTCAGTAAATAAAAATAAATAGAAGGGACATTCCAATCTTTTAGTCATTAATATATTGATTCACTAACCAATTATGAACATTAAAGTGTGAACATTACTGTGTGCCAGCACCACGTTAGATGCTGAAATACAAAGTCAAATGAGACATGGTACTCACCTTTACACAGGATAACGACAATAATAAAGACACCGCCATAAAAAAATCCTCCAATCTGTGACAACATGGATGGGCCTTGAGGAGGGTACACGTAAAGGATGCTGGGTGGTTTCCCCACACTAGCACCACAGCCCAGGAGCAAACTACATTGCATGCAGCACTTTGGTCAGTCAGCTAACATTCTGAACGGCCATTATGCGCTAACACTTTGTCAGACATTGAGGACAAAAAAGACATAGTGGTCAACTCCAAAGCTTACAGACAAACTGGGAAAGTGAGACACACAGAGAAAGGCAAAGAGCACACAGCCGAGATGAAGGAGGTTCACAGAACCGCCACGGTGATGGAAGACACTGCAGGCGGAGGGCTTCCGGTGGGTAGAGTTCGGGCAGATTGGGAGAGAGGGGAACAGCACGGCCCTTAGACCCATGCAAGCAGAATGCAGTTCTCCACACTGTAGAGGGCCCCACGCTGGCTGCTCCTCGGCCATGCCCCTCTACACAGGATTTCCTATGAGCCAAGGATGATGCCCGCCCGTGGCCACGGCTCCCCCTTCAGACTATGATTCAAGTCCCCCAGGCCACAGAACTCCTCGCCAAACATTCTCGACCCCACTTCTAGACAGCCTCAGGGATCTCCCCTTGCCCACACAGGAATCAAGCCCACGCTCCATGACTTTATTTTATTGAAGTACACTTGACACACAGTGTTGTTAGGTTCAGGTGTACAACACAGCGATCTGACAACTCTACAGGCTACACTGTGCTCCCCACAGTGCGGCTCTCATGCCACCATCCAACACTATTACAGTATCACTGACTACATTCCCTAAGTGGGATCTCTCATCCCCATGACTTACCCATTCCACGATTGGAAGCCTGTACCTCCTACTCCTCCTCACCCATTTTTGTCTATCCCTTCACCCACCTCCC
Source organism: Mungos mungo (assembly GCA_004023785.1). Taxonomy (NCBI): domain Eukaryota; kingdom Metazoa; phylum Chordata; class Mammalia; order Carnivora; family Herpestidae; genus Mungos; species Mungos mungo. The sequence goes on along the minus strand of PISW01004055.1, from coordinate 93,801 downwards.
CTCTGCAACAATCAGTTTGTTCTCTGTATTTGTGGGTCTGTTTCTGCTTTTGTTTAGTTTTTTAGATTCCACACCTAAGTGAAATCATATGGTATTTGTCTTTCTCTGTCAGATTTCTTTCACTTAGTGTAATGTTTTCTAGTTCCATCCAGGTTGTCACAAATGGCAAAATCTTATTTTTTATGGCTGAGTAGTACTGCCCTGTTTATACAGATCACATCCTCTTTATCCGTTCGTTTAGTGATGGATGCTTGGATTGCTTCCATAGCTTGACCATTGTTAACAGTGCTGAAATAAACACAGGGGTGCGTATACCTTTTTGAATTAGTGTTTTTATTTTCACTAAGGAAATACCTAGTGGGATATTCCATGACTTTAAGTTTAATTTGTGGCTGTGTATAATAATACCTGGAGGATGGAGGGGCACCTGGGTGGCTCAGTCTGTTAAGCGTCCATCTTCGGCTCAAGTCATGATCTCACGGTTCGTGGGTTTGAGCCCCGTGCTGGGCTCCATGCTGACAGCTAGCTCAGAGCCTGGAGCCTGTCTTCGGATTCTGTGTCTCCCTCTCTCTCTGAACCCTTTCTGCTCATGCTGTCTCTCTCTCTCTCTCTCAAAAATAAGTAACATTAAAAAAATATCTAGAGGATGGAAATATTAGAAGTACAGCCTTATTTGTGTATTTCTGCTTGCTTACCACAGCTGCTGAGAATGTTAAATAGCGCAATACATTGAAAATTTCAGCAGTTTGGTTAAAACATATGATCTGGCACGCTACTTTACGTATATTTACCTAGGGAAAAATAAAACATATGTCCTTGCAAAGACTTGTACACAAATATTTATGGCAACTTTATTTTTAATAGCTAAAAATGAAAACCTCCTGAATGTCTATCAACAGGTAAATGGGTAAACTGGTGTATCTACACAACAAAATATGACTCGGCGAAAATAAAGGACAATTGATGCACAGACAACACGGACGGATCTCAAAATTATGATGCTGCATTAAAGCTAGACAGAGAGAGAGAGACAAAGAGAACATACTGTGTGTTTCCATTCACACGAAATTCTAGGAAATATGAACTATATATGTGACAGAAAGCAAATCAGTGGGTTGCTCGGGGGCCACAGGATAGGAGAACAGAATATCCTTCAAAAACGAAAGTAAATGGAAACCAATTTGACAATAAACTATTATAAAAAAAAAAACGAAAGTGAAATAAGGACAGTATCCTATTACGTAGCCAGCAGCGCTGCACTGCGATGTCCGCCCAAGATGTGCCTCGCGCCAAAGGGAGAGGGGTCCGTATGGAAAAGGGCTGACGGAAGAGACTCGGGAACACCCGACATGGGGCTATGTAATGGGAGAGCCAGAACTCAGGGCCAGCCAGGCCCCACTGCCTCACGACAAACACCGTGCCTGCCACCGCCACCCCTCACGCCGGGCCCATCGGTACCAGCGGCGGCAGCGTGCAGAACACCCCCGCGCTGCCCTGCACCTGCTCCGGGCCCCCCTGCCGGCGGGAAGACCAGCACGTGGAGGCCCCGGCGAGCCGCCGGAGCCGAACTCGCTGCACTGACTCCTCACACAAGGCTGAGCCAGATGGCCTTCCCGGCGCTGTGCCGTGCAACTCCCGGTGCCGGGACACCTCGCCATGCGCTCCTGCCTCGGCTGCCATTTTCTGCGAGGACTTGGAAACAGGAGAGCCGGGAAAGGACACCGACTTTTCTGCCACCACGGTGCTGACTGGGACTCCCGCCCAGTCCTGTGTCACTGGAACTCCACGCCGTCCTCCCCTTCCTTCCTTCTCTCATTCCTTCTTCAGGTTCCTTCATTTGTGTTTTAGACATTTTGTGGGTTTCAGCTTTTATCTGTCATTGGTATTATATCATATAATGCAACGATTCAAGATCTTGGTGTTTGTTGATAACAGTTTTGTTGATACAGTTTCATGGAACATTTAAAGACACTTAATTTGATCAGAATAGTCATTTCCCCCCACCAACTCCTCCCTCATTTCTTTTAAAAAAGGGGAAAGGTCATTAAGGTCATGAGATAGACTGTTAAGTTTGTAAGAAGACACAGGATCCAAATCCTTACTTTAAAACAAAAACAAAAACATTTCAGAGAAGATGAAATCTGAAGCATTCGATAATGGCAGATCAGGATATGGGATCCAACCAGCGCAGGAATATACTGTTCTCAGACCAACCAGACACAATCTGAAACCTTCCTGGGACCCTCAGGGTCAAGGTCGAGTTGTACTGAACTGAGAGATAGGGAGCTGGCCTCTCCTTCCACAGACAAGGGACACAAACAAATACTGTCACACAAAGAGGCTCCTGTGTTGTTCCTCGGGCTCACGATGGCTGTCTAATATTGACGGTTCTTCCGATGGACCCTCAGGGATGGTTGCCAACCAGTCTCTCATGTGTTTGAAGAATCAGAATGTGTTTACATTTGTGAATGAAACTAGAAGGTTTAGGGAAGGGCTAAAAGTGAACACAGGAAATTCTTTGGCTTTCACGCAGCTGACATCACACAACCTAGATTTGCGTGTATTTTACACGAAACACCTACCGGCTCAGCATCTGGCTCCCAGCACTGTGCTCTGGAGGAAGCATCTAAGTCAGGCTGAGGATATGAAATAGGGAATTCTTCGGCATGTGCAGGGACTCAGAATTGTTATTACTTGTCTTATGGAGTAATTTTCATGAGACTTAAACCATCTAAGCCAGGTTTTGAGGCATCTGGGGGAACATACTAGGTAACCACATCTGACGATAAACATAAATGAACTAACCATGGTGGTGAAGAATCATCATAGCACCTGTGAATCAGACACGCACGCACCGGCACTGGACTGTATTATCTAGGATTTTCACAACAGCTATGCAAGGTGGGTATTCTTCCCAATTTTCAGATGTGGAAATTGAGACCGTGAGCTCACGACTGGCACTGTTGTGTGAACCGGGAACGAAGTGCAGTAACAATCAGTGTCTTCGATCCCTCTGGAATGGGGTAGCTGGGGTGGCAGCGGAAGGGCTTTGTGGAGCCCCTGCTTACGTTTCCGTGCTGCCCTACATCTCAGGACAATAAGCTGGCAAAAAAAGAGAGGCTGATTTTATCTGCATCCTGGGGACCCCTGAGGCTGAACGACAGTTTCACTCAATTAGGGAGATGAAAGGTTTATTTAGAACAAAATGTATTACTGCAGCTTTGGTTGCTGTGTTCCGCTTCTCCCAGGTGGCCCTTTGTCTCATTTAGTTCAGTGTCTGGTCAAATGGCAACCCCTCAGGCGCTTCCCACATCCCTCTCTCGGGCCTAATTACAACGGAAGGAGGAGAGCGTCTGCTCTGTGGTGTCCTGGTCTGTGATGCAGGACCATTCTCCATCTCTTTACCTGATCTATTTTTTCTTGACCGCATTTATACAAACTTTCACTGGCTAGTTTGCTTACTGTCTGGGTCCTCCAATTGGCCCCCAAAAGGCCACTTTATCCTCAATTCTAAGAACAATACTGGCAAATAGTGAGCACTTAATACTTAGTGAATGAATTAATGAAACTCATTGTTTTAAACCTTGACAGCATTCATTTGATACTTACATTCATATTACTTTGCATTCCTACCTACACTTTCTTACGTGCAGTCTGGCTTCCAGGACACCGTGAAAGAGTGTCCAACACTCTTAACACTCGCTATCTCAGCAGGGTATACTGGACTCAATTTTATTTTTTGAGTTTTTCAGAAGATTCTTTCTTCCAAAAAACAAAGAAAAATTTGTGTATATTTTAAAAGTAGAATAAAAAGCATTCCATTTTGCAATTAACATGAGTCCAATGGACCCTTTTATAAACCTGAATACCTTGTGGGATCGTAGTAATCTTTTATTTTCTGTATTTTCAAAGCATTTTGCTATTTAATCATCCCAGAAATGATCTCATTCATCAATCATTTAACTCTGTGCTAAAAAATAAAAAAAAACTATGAAAATGCCTAGAAGGAAATGAAATAATCACATAAGCTTGCACGGTTGTGCACTTTCCTTGTTACTCTACCCAAGAAATGGCATCATGCTTTAATAGAAGAGAAACTTGGAGACATCTTCATAGCTTTTTAAAGCTTTCATTGAACACACCTGAAAGTTCAGAATTTTTCATGCTCTTAAACTAATTATCATACAAATCACCTGAGGGTCCTGGGAACTACACATTTTCATTAAGTTGGTCTGGGCGGGGGGTGGGGCGGCCCTGAGAGTCTGCATTTCTAGCAAACTCCCAGGTGAAGTCGATGCTAGTGGTCTACAGACCACACTTAGAGTAGCAAGGATTCAGACTAGGTCTCTTGAAATGTGTTTGTAATATAATCAAGGTACTAATGATTTATGTGCTTTGATTATAAAAATACCAAGGTCTAGCTTGCTTGCTACAAACCCACTAAGTAGTTTATTACATATTCTACCCAATGAAATTCACGCTTGCTATGTACCATTATATCTCCACTCATTGCACAGGCATTTTAGGAACTAACTCTACAAACTCAAGACAGTGTCCACACTATTCCCAACAGAAGTAAAATCACTGGTTGGGTTGTATTCTCCTTATGCTTGCTGTATCTGAATCTGGTATTCTGAAAGTGGCCTACTCAGGGAAGCGTGCAGACAGCCTGGCCTCTTCTGATGAGGCTGTTTCTACAGAGGCGTCAGGAGATGCATCCACTCACTCCTTCAGTCAGTCCTTGTCAGCAAGCATCACCAGGTGCTTTTCATATTAACTGCTTATATATCCCATGCTTATACAACTAATTGGCTGTTGTTTACATACCTGGGACTTTAAACTTTGGTCCTTTCTGAATTTATCTTGTTTTAGTTCCACCTTTGTGCTCTGATAAGATTATCCAAATTCTGGACTTTCAGGAAAAATGGTGGAGTACAAGGACCCAAAGCCCACCTAGACCCAGGGATACAATTAGAACACACCAACATCAGTGTAAATAACCCAGAAAATGACCCAAAGACTGGCAGAACTGACTCTCCACGGCTAAATGTAGAGAAGAGGCCACATCGAAAAGAACAGGAAGGGGAGAAACGCAGTCAGGAGCCAAAGTGACTCCTGAGACTGTCCTTGGGAGGAGAGGACAGCACAGGTCTAGAGAAGGGAGAGGTGCAGACCCACATCAGTCACCCCAGACACGGGACCCACACTGGGAAGACGAATCCTCAAAACGTTTGGCTTTGAAAACCAGAGGGACTTAACTTCATGAGTTCTTGCAACCAGTGGGGCCTTAACACCTGGAACTTTAAGAGTCAGCGGGCTGGCTCTGGGAGAGCCAGAGGGTGTGAGGAAATGGAGTTTGCATCCTTAAAAAGCACAACCAACAGCCCACAGAGATCTAGTTTAGAAGCAGCAGTTTGAAAACCCCCTGGGACATACTGGGGAGGTGGGGGGGACTTTCTACTAATCTCAGAGCATGTGCCTGAGGGGCAGGGATCTTTAGGAGACATCTCCAGGAACAAAAGATTTGGCAGGTGCCGTTTCCCTGCCCCTCATTCTCCTGTGGATTTGCCTCCTCCAGTAAGTCCTGGCTCAGAAGCCATCCAGAGTGGTACCATAAGCTTGGCCGTGTGCAAAGAGGCTCAACAGGAGACACCACCACTCCAGAGTGACTCCTACACTGGGGAGAAGGGAAGGTAGCCACGCACACCAGTCCTACAGCCACAGCCATGGGCTGGGGTCAGACATCTGGTCTGACTGCAGACCCCGGCCACATACAAAAGCTTCTCAGGGCACAACACAGGGAGAGCCCCCTGCAGTTTGGTGCTAGTGCATCCTAGACATAAGCCTGGTCTGACTCAGCTCAAGCCCAAGGTGCCTCAGACTGGCCCACTAACAACGCAGGGACTAAATCCTGCCTACGACAGGCAGAGAGAGCCACTGAAGGCAACTGAAGGCAAATGAGGCTCAGCCACAAGAGCACGAGGCACAAAACACACATCAGAGACACCCCTGAAGCGCCAGGTTCTGATGAACAGGGGGCACTGCACTGCAGGGCACAACGGGACCCCTTCATGAGGCCACTACTTTCAAGAGCAGGAGACATAGCTGGCTTTTCTAACACGTAGAAACAGATACTGGGAATTAGATAAAATGAGGAGATAGAGAACTATGCTCCAAATGTAAAACCTGGACAGAATCACAGCAGAAGAGCTAAACAAAATGAAAGTCAGTAATATGCTTGGTAGAGCATTTAGAGGTATGATCATGAAGGGAAGCCTAGGCGGCTCAGTTGGTTAAGCACCTGCCTCTTGATTTTGGCTCAGGTCATGATGTCACAGTTTGAGCCCCACATCAGGCTCTGTGCTAGCTGTGTGGAGCCTGCTTGAGATTCTCCCTCTCTCTCCGCCCTTCCTTCACTCATTCTCTCCCAAAATTTATAAATAAACTTAAGAAAAAAATTTTAAAATGATTATAAAGATACTTGCTGGGCTTGAGTAAAGAATGAGATCCTCAACAAAGATAAAAAGCATGATAAAGAACCAATCAGAGATGAAGAACTCAATAACTGAAATTAAAAATAGATTAGATGGAAGAAATAGACTAGAGGAAGCAGAAGGAAGGATCAGTGGCCAGGAGGACAGAGTAATGGAAAGCAATAAAGCTGAACAAGAGATACAAAAAGAATAACAAATAAGAATAGATGAAGGGAACTTAGCGACACTATCAAGTATAACAACATTCCCATTGTAGGGATCCCAGAAGAAGAAGAGAGAGAAAAGGGGGCAGAAAATGCATTTGAAGAAATAATAGCTGAAAACTGCCCAAATCTGGGGAAGGAAACAAACATACAGATCCAGGAGGCACAGAGAACCCCTCCCCCCAAATCAACCCAAGGAGGTCCACACCAAGACACATTAGTAATTAAAATGGCAAAAAGCAGTGATCAAGAGAAAATTTTACTTATTATTATCTTTTTAACAGGAAGTTAAATTTTCTGCAAGTGTAAAATGATACAGTTTTATATTTGGGGCCAAAGAACACTGTAAAAGATCTATATATTTCACCCCATCCCCCAATCCACTTCCCTTTTGGTAACCATCAGTTTGTTCTCTATTGTTAAGAGTCTGTTTCTTGTTTCTCTTTTTCTTTTTCCTTTTGCTTGTTTTGTTTTTTCAATTCCACATCTGAGTGAAATCATATGGTATTTGTCTTTCTCTCTTAGTTCATTTAACATTATACTTTCTAGCTCCATCCATGTCATTGCAAATGGCAAGATTTCATTCTCTTTATGACTGAATTAGATGTATATACACATACATATACACATCTTCTTTATCCATTAATTTATCAATGGGCACTTGGGCTGCTTCCACATCGTGGCAACAAATAACACTGCTGTACACACAGGGGTGCATGTATCCCTCTGAGTCAGTATTTTTGTACTCTTTGGGTAAATACCCAGTAGTGGGATTGCTGGATCATAGGGTAGTTCTATTTTAACTTTCTGAGGAACCTCCATACTGTTTTCTATCATAGCTGCACCAGTTTGCATTCCCACCAACAACGCAAGACTGTGATAGAGAATTTTAAAAGCAGCAAGAGAATAGAGTCACACACAATCTTCCAAAACCTTGGAGATGCAGCAAAAGCTCTTTTTAGAGGGAAGCTTATAACAATATAAGCTTCTACCTTACCTACCAAGAAGCCAGGAAAGTCAAAATAAATAAGCAACTTAACTGTACACCTAAAAAAAGCTATAAAGATAAGAACAACAAAAACCTCCCAAATCCAGTAGAAGTAAGGCAATAACAAAGATTAGAGCAGAAATAAAATGAAACTAAAAGCAACAGAGAAATGAAACCAGACACTGGCTCCTTGAAGAGATCAATGAAACTGATAAACCTTTAGCCAGACTCAACAACAAAATAAAGGGGGAGGAAGGTAGAGTGCTCAAATAAAATCAGAAATGAATAAGAGGAAAAAACAACCGACACCACAGTAATGCAGAGATTATAAGAGAATACTATGAAAAATTATCTGGCAACAAATTGGACAACCTAGAAGAAGTGGATAAATTCCTAGATAAATATATCACCTCCCACATGTGAAGCAGGAAGAATCAGAAAATTTGAAAGGACTGATTACCAGCAATAAAACTGAAACAGTGCTCCAGAGGCACCTGGGTGGTTCAGTTGGTTGAGTGTCCAGCTTTGGCTCAGGGCATGATCTCACAGTTCGTGAGTTCGAGCCCCGCATTGGGCTCTGAGCTGTCAGCACAGCTTCAGACTCTGTTTCCTTCTCTCTCTGCCCCTCCCTCACTCACACTGTCTGTCTGTCTGTCTGTCTGTCTCTCTCTCTCTCTCAAAAATGAATAAATGTTAAAAAAAAAACAAACCAAAACTGAAGTAGTAATCCAAAAACTCCCAACAAACGGAAGTCTAGGACCAAATGGCTTCCCAGGGAAATTCTACCAGACATTTAAAGAAGAGTTAATACCTATTCTTTTCAAACTGTTCCAAAACAGAAGAGGAATGAAGACCTCCAAATTCATTCTACAAGGCAAGCATTACCCTGGTACCAAAACCAGACGAAGACACCACAAAAGAAGAGAACTATGAGCCAATATCCCTGATGAACATGGATGCAAAAATCCTCAACAAAGTATTAGCAAATCAATTCCAATCATACATTAAAAAAAATCATTCACCACAATCAAGTGGGATTTTTTCTTGTGTTGCCAGGGTGGTTCAATATTCACAAATCAATTAATCGGATACATAACATCCACAAGAAAAAGGATAAATGATATTTGATCATTTCAAAAAAATGTGCAATAAGCATTTGACAAAAAAGTACAATATCCATTCATGATAAAACCCTCAACAAAATGGGCTTTAAGGGAACATACCTTAACATAATAAAGGCCATATATGAAAAACCCACAGCTAACATGATACGCAGTGGTGAGAAACTGAGAGCTCTTCTCCTAAGATCAAGAGGAAGATGTCTATTCTCACCGTTTTCATTCAGCATAGTTGGAAGCCCTACCCGCAGCAATCAGAGAAAAAAGAAATAAAAGGCATCCAAAATGGTAAGGCCGAAGTAAAACTTTCACTGTTCACAGATGTCATGATACAATATATAGAAAACCCTAGACTCCCCCAAACTATTAGAACTGGTAAATGAATTCAATGAAGTTACAGGATACAAAAATCAATATATAGAAACACGCTGCATTTCTATACACTAATAATGAATTAGCAGAGAGAGAAATTAAGAAAATAATCTCATTCACAAATGCACTAAAAATAATAAAATACCCAGGGACAAACTTAACTAAGGAGATAAAAGACCTGTACTCGGAAATCTATAGAACAATGATAAAAGAAATTGAAGATGACACAAATGGAAAACTATCTCATGCTCACAGATTATAAGAACAAATACTGTTAAGATGTCCATACTACCCAGAGTAATCTATAGACTTAATGGAATTTCTATCAAAATGCATAGTGTTGTTCATGAAACTAGAACAAATAATCCTAAACGTTGTACAGGAGGTATAGGACCATAGAAGACCCCAAAGAGTCAAAGCAATCCTGAAAAAAGAAGAACAAAGCCGGAGGTATCACAATCCCAGATTTCTAGATATACACTACAAAGTGACAATAATCAAAACAATATGGTCCTGGCACAGAAACAGACACATGGATCAATGGAACAGAATAGAGAGTTCAGAAATAAACCTATTACTTATATGGTCAGTTAGTCTATGACAAAGGATGCAAGAATATGCAATAGGAAAAAGACCGGTCTCCTTAAAAACTGTGCTGCGAAAATAGAGTAGGTCCATACAAAAGAATGAAAAGTAGACCACTTTCTTACACCATAAGCAAAAATAAACTGAAAATGGATTAAAGACTTACCTGGGAGACCTGAAACCACAGAAATAATAGAAAAGAGCACAGGCAGTAATTTCTCTGACATTAGCCATAGCAATATTTTTCTAGATATGTCTTCTAAAGAGGCAAGTAAAACAAAAGCAAAAATAAACTACTAGGAATACACCAAAATAAAAGCTTCTGCACAGCAAAGAAAACAATAAACAAAACAAAAAGACAGCCTACTGAAAGGGAGAGAAGATATTTGCAAATTCTATCTTTGATAAGGGGCTAGTATCCAAAATATACAAAGAACTTCTACAGCTACACACACACACACAAACGATCCAACTGAAAAATGGGTGGAAGACATTTTTCAAAGACAGCATACAGATTACCAACAGACACATAAAAAGATGCTCGACATCAGTCATCATTAGGAAGATGCAAATCAAAACCACAATGAGATATCACCTCACACCTGTCAGAACGGCTAAAGTCAAAAGCATAAGAAACAATAAGTGTTGGAGAGGATGTGGAGAAAAAGGAACCCTTGTGCATCACTGGTGAGAATACAGACTGGAGCAGCCACTGTGGACAGTATGCAGGTTCCTCACAAAATTAAAAATGGAATCCAATAATTTGCTACTGGATCTTTATCCAAAGAATAGAAAGACATTAACTTAAAATGGGCTAAAAACTTAAGCCTAACACCTGAAACCATAAAACTCTGAAAGGAAAACACAAGCCAGAAAGCTCCTTGGCCTTGGTCTTGGCAACATTTTTTGGGAGGACACCAAAAGCACAAGCAACAAAAGCAAGAATAAACAAGTGGGGCTGTATCAAACTAAAAAGCTTCTGCAAAACAGGAGACACAGAAACAAAACGAAAAGGGAACCTACAGAAAGGGAGAAAATATTTGCAAATCATGGATCTGGTAAAGGGTAATACCCAAAAATATATAAAGAACTCACACAACTCAGAGAAACAACAACAAAATACGTGATTAAAAAATGGAGAGAGGAACTGGACATCTTTTCAGAGACATAAACATGGCCAAAATGCACATGAAAAGGTGTTCAACACCACCAATCATCAGAAAAACGCAAAACTACATGACATATCACCGTACACCTACCTGTTAGAATGGCTCTATCTTCGAAAAGATTTAACAAGTGTGAGCGAGGATGTGAAGAAAGGAAACCCCCATGTACTACTGGTGGGAATGTAAATTGATGCAGTCCCTAAAAAATAAAATATAGAACTACCTTATGACCCTGCAATCTCAGTTCCGGGTATGTATCCACTTCTGGGTACGTACCCACAGAGATCTCTGTGCCTCCATGTTCACTGCAGCATTGCTCATAACAGCCAATTTATGGAAACAACCTAAGTGTCTGCCCGCAGTTGAATGGATACTGATGACATGGTTATATTTTTTCAATGGAGTATTGTTCAGCTATGAGAAAGACAGAAATCCTGCCCTCACAACAACTCAGATGAACCTTGAGGGCATTATGCTAAGTAAAGTAAGTCAAAGACAAACATGGAATCTAGATGAAATCTAAAAAAAGCTAAATCATAGAAATGGAGAGCAGAGTGGTAGTCCCGAGGGGCTGGGGGGGAGGGAAAATGGAGATATTGGTTGAAGGGTACAAACTCCCAGTTGTAAGACTGACGAGTTCTGGGGATCTAAGACACAGTACTGTGAATAGACTTAACAACACTGTATCACATACTTGGAAGCTGCCAAGAGTATATCTTAAATGTCTTCACCACAAGAAAGATTATGAGTCAGGATAAAGGTGTTGGCTAATGCTATGGTGGTAATCATTCTGCAACAGATAAGAGCATAAAATCATCACATTGTACACCTTAAATACAAGGTCATATGCCAATTACACCTCAGAGCTGGAAGAAAATAGTAATCAGCTCAACTCTCTACAGTAGTTGGCAGTGTTTGGTGAAATCCTCAATCTTCAATTAAATATGCTAAGCTACCAAAATTCAACTACTTTCAAAAGATCAGTAACATCAGGAGCTGTGTAACATTTCTCGATAGGTTTTCAGAAATGCCTGGATAAGGAGGGTGCAACAGGATCTTTTAAGCCTTTAGTTACTCCACTCTGCTTTGCCCACTGGCCCACACCACAGGAAAAGGTGTCTGGCTGAAGAATGACCTGCTCCCACAGAAGGATTTTCCTTCAATCAGAACAAATTAGCCCAAACAGGACTTCCTCATGAAGGTCTGCAGCAGTCTGTCCTCAGAGTACTGGACAGATTACAATTTAGTTAACAGTAAAAACAGGACTTTTTTTTCCCTCTAGTAGGTTGTAATTATACAAAAATCAAAGCCCTAAAGCAAATCTAGTGACAACCTCATTATTTTTATCATTGTAAGTGTTGTTACCGTTGTTACGAATATTCTACTACAGAGCAAACAATAGAGCGCTCAGAGGAAGGCAAGTCCACCTTATGAGCGGACTGACGAAGGTAGTCGAGGCACATATACTATGCATTTTGACCTTGATCCTTGGCATCCACCTGAATGGTGGGGAAGAATTTACATTTTGTTTGGCATAAAATCTGAAGAATTTTAAAAAACCAAAATAACTGTTACTAAGGTCTTTGGCTGACTGGGCCAAAGTCCAACCACCTCTACCCACTTTGCTAAGCGTCCTCTCCCAGGTACCTACGTGTGGGTGCACCCTGTGCTCTCGGCACATCGAAGTACCCAAAGTCCCCCCAAGGCCTCATTGTCGGTCTGTCATTGAAGGTGTTCCTCCTTCTGCCTGGATGACTCCTAACAGGTTTTTGGTTTTCCCTGACCACTCTTTTCCCACACTGGTCAAGATCCTCTGTGCCTGGCACACACCAGGCACTCAGTAAACATCTGTGGAATGCATGTAGTAACAAATGAGTGAGTTTGTCAAAATTATACCAGGAACAGGGCTAGCAGATGTCAGGGGTCCACTTTTGACCTCCTTTTTCTTTCACAAAACTCTCCCGACAGGTTTAGAGAGTTCTCAGAATTATGTATATATGAATAAAGCCTGGTAAGTAAAGAGTGTTGATGAGGGGATATTTTTGTTCCAGATTTTAAAAGGTTATTTTGGGAGAGATCATGAGCAGGGAAGGGGCAGAGAGAGAGGGACCCAGAGAATTGCAAGTAGGCTCTACACTGTCAGTGCAGAACTCGACATGGGGCTTGAACTCACGCTGTGAGATCATGACCTGAGCCGAAATCAAAGGTTTTCGCCACCCATGTGCCCTGTTCTAGATTTTTAAGAGATGATAAGCTTTTAAAAATTACAAATTTCAGTGATGTATTTTAAACAGTTTTCCAGAATGCCGTCGGTGGTACGTGTATCCAGTCACCTGTTGTACCTGTCCATGTGGGGGCGCTGCTGGCTCACCGCCTGGCTTCCGCACCGGCCGCAAACTGCTGGGGCAGGTGCACTTGGCACAGCAGCCTGCGCAGCACTTTGGGAGGAAATTCATCCTACGGAGGCTTACAGGTCAGATACTGACCCGGCTGTCTTGGTAACACAGCTTTGCACACGAGAGGAGTAACGTTACGATTTGTTACCTGGGACTCTTCATGGTTCAGGCCCCCGTGGGTCCCAGGGAGAAAGAATGTACTGATGAAAACATAGGATGTGCTTCAATCTACCTAAGGTAAAGGGGCTGCAGGAGAGGGGTGCTCTGCAGTCGCTCCAACACAGAGCAGAAAGCAAGAGACAGGCATTCTCCTCAACTTTCCCACCGACGACTGCGTGGAATCCGGGCCCCGCAGCGCTCCTCCGCGCCAGCAGTGGGACCCAGCACAGTCTGGGAGACCCGATGTGAGCCCCAGCCATCTCTGGAAAGCAGGGCGCTGGCCATCAGCAACCTACAGATGGAGCGGCGGATGTCTGGTGGCTGTGGTGGCATCAGCCCTGCCCAACAAAGGGGAGTCTGCGCAAGAGGAGTATCCTCACAGATGTCCCAGAATAACTGGCCAGAATTATCCACGAACATGAACTCCTGAGAACTCCTGAAAGAACTGCCTGGGAATGGGTGTGTGTCAAAGGCAGGGAATTTGTGAGGAGCTGGGGAAGGAACTGGCAAGATGTAAAAAGTAGTACAAAGTACTGTGAGCGAGGGCTCACGTGCGGATCTCTGGAACACAGAATGGACCCTCGTTAACAAAGATAGGAGATAAGTATATCCCAAGTGGTAAGTCTTGGGGTTTGAAACACCTTAAAAATATATTCATAATGGCTAAATGATCTGTGAATTAATTCAGTGGTCCCATAGATATTCACCAAGTTTAAAGAAACTGAAATTTTACTAAACAAATAGGTATTCATAATGGTGAATATAATAATATTAGTTTATTTCCAGTTTCTTCACAAATTACGGCCTTCTCTCCAAGAGTATGGAAATAAAGTCCAAAAACCTACTGCTTTCATAACATTCTGGGCTCATTAAAAGATACCGAATAACTTGCCAATTCTGAGTGACGAAAATGAAATCTGCACAAGGAAACAAAGAGTGTCAATTTCATAATTAGAAAAGAAAGTCATTCAGTGATTCAATGCTGAATATGTAAGGAACAAAAAAAGCTAGTAACAATGCCGCAAGGTTGCAATTCAAGATACTTCTAGTGATTATTACAACTTCTACTTCCACAGGAAGTCAAGAGTGAATACAAAACTCCTTGGAGATTTAATCCAAAGCCAGATAGTTGTATCTAGGACACCCTGGAACTGGACCAGTTTCTGAATTTGGGGACATGGGGAAGAATGAAGCTCTTTCACAATTAACAAAGGCAATGAAAGGAGATTCTGTTTGTATGTGCCCTGGTTATCAAGTACAGACCAGAGGGGAAGCAGGTTGGCTATTCTGCATGTGTAAGTGGTATTCTTTTGAATGGGAGAACAAAGGACAGCTTTTAATGATTTCTTGGAGAAAAAAATGAGCCAGATTTTATTTCTAATTTTTTAAGCAATAATCATAACTACCGATTTCTGTATATTCTATTTACTTCTGTATACTCTAAATATACCTATAGTTTCAGTTTACTTATGGTAAAGTCAAAAGGTGTGTTCTTTTATTATTACTAATACTCAGCCAGAGACAATATGCGAGTCGTATAGACTGTTCTAGATCTTTCTTCTTTCAAGCTATAAAACCAGCCATCTTTCAAGCTATAAAACCAGCCAAGAAGGGGATTTATTGAACAATGTAGAATTTTTTCCCCTGATAAATGAAATCCTTATCACACACTTGTCTGTTTAGCAGGACAATGTCATAAAGGAGCAGGTGACCCACACTTCACTGAGTAAAGTCTTCTCTAGCAGGTGGAGGAAAGACAAAGGTATGCTTGCATTTTAGTCTTGATAACGGCAAATCAAATTGAGCACCATTGGGAGGCTCTAAGGTGAAAATAAATCATCAAAAGGCAAAACTGCCTGAGCTGGGGGAGGGGGGAGGGAAAAGGGGCTTTGCTGGTGTCCACATAGTCTTTATGATGGTTAGAAAGTTTTACAATCTGATTTTATATGTGTGAATCTCATGCTATGAAGACCATCTTCTGGAATAATGCCCTGATGTAAGGAATTCGTCAACATTCAATCATCAGCCCAACGTGGTCTCCCAAAACACCTTCTGCGGGAAGGTGGGGGAGAATCAAGAGGTGACAAGTACTATCGATTTTACAGATGAGAGGCAGATGACAGAATGATTACAACTGTACACCACGCGTGGCCACACTCCTTGCCTCTGTCAAGACACTGTGTCAAAATAAAGAAAATTATGTAAATATAAGTCTCTGACTCCCATTTTTCTCATTACACCGTGTCACACAGTCTTCCCTCTAGGTTCTTCTTGAGCTATTGTTTGAACCCTGCTAAATGAGCACTGTAATAAAACATGAGTATCCTTTTTCTTATTGATAAACCACTTCTGTCCAGTGGAGAGCAGAAAGCATTCTGTAGTGGTTTCCCAATGCTCCTGAAGCTGTGAAACAGAAGCTTCAAGCCTCCCCCCGGCAACCAGAGAGCCATCCTATTCTCGGCCCATATAAAACTTCTGAAGCCACTACAGGAAACACAAAACACGCAGTAAAGTAAAGGAGAACCAGGGTGAGCCCCGTCACGTCAGGCAGTTCGTTCATTCGACAAGGCCTCAGCTCAACGGCATGCAAGCAAGGTCGTCTTTCCGAATGCTTACTGTCAATGGAACGTTGTTTTTGCTCTTATTAATTTTTTTACTTTTAACATTTTACTTTTCAGTGTAACTTTTAATTGGGTAAAAGAAATGCTTTAAAGTGAATAAATGCCTATTTGAAACAATTATAAATGTATCATAAAAAATAGAATAGAGAAATACAACCATTTCAAGTCATATACACAAGAGAATATTACCAAAACTTCTTTAAAAGGTATGAGCATCAATCTATTCCCTTGACTTCCATAAAGTAAACATACACAAGGTACACTGTTAACTTCATGAGCTTGTATTTTATTATTTTTTAAAGTTTATTAATTTTTGAGAGAGAGAGATGGTGTGAGCAGGGGAGGGTTAGAGAGAGAGGGAGACACAGAATCCAAAGATAGGCTCCAGGCTCTGAGCTAGCTGTCAGCACAGAGCCCGATGCGGGGCTTGAACCCATGAACGTGAGATCATGACCTGAGCCTAAGTCAGACGCTTAAATGACTGAGCCACCCAGGCACCCCGTTGATCTTATATTTTAAAAATATTTTCTTGGAGGGTCTGGGTGGTTCAGTCAGTTAAGCATCTGACTCTTGATTCTGGTTAAGCATCTGACTCCTGATTTCGGTTCAGGTCATGATCTCATGGTCATGAGTTCAAGCCCAGCATAGGGCTCTTGTGTTAAGCATGGAGCCTTGGGAGTCTGTGTCTGCTCCTCTCCTCCATGCTCTTTCTCTCTAAAAAAATACTTTCTCTATTTTTATTATATACGATTATATAATAAAAACTTATTATAACAAAGAAAATATATTAAAATACTTTTCTTTCTTGAAGTGTATTTTTATTTTGAGAGAGAGAGAGAAAGAGAGAGCGAGCAAGCAGGGGGAGGGGCAGAGAGAGGGGAAAAGGCAGAATCCCAAGCAGGCTCCTCACTGTCAGTGTAGAGGCCAATGTGGGGCTCGATCTCATCAACGGTGAGATCACAACCGGAGCCGAAATCAAGAGTCAGACACTTAACTGACTGAGTCACTCAAGCATCCTGAATTTTTCTATTTAAGTATAACTTTTTATAACTATCGTTTTAGAAATGTTAACCACTATAGCTACAGTGTTTCCCCTCCCAACCCCTAAAAGGAAAGGATAAAGTCAGTAACACTAAGGAACAATGACTCTGGGTGGGAAAGCAGTGGGGGAGAAACATTCCTGATTTTCTTCAAGAAGATTCTGGACCCAGACTTGTTTTCAGAAAGATACGGCGGAAGCAGTAACTACAACAGTCACAAGAGCCTGGATTCCACTTTCCCCACGATCACACCTGATAACAATGCTTCTTTCTAGTTGTCTCTCAAATAATAGCCAACACTAGTCTCTGGAGAAATAAAGATTTAAGGAATGTTTCCTAATCTCACTGCATGAAAATAAATGTGTGTTGCGTTTGGACATTAGAAAAGTTAAAGAAGATGTGGCTTTTGTTTGTTTTTTAAAGGAGAAAAGTCTGGCCAACTCATTTGCATAGCTTTAAAATAGCCTAGGACTGAAAACGGAAGTGACTCCCGCATAGACCTGAAGGTCAGACAATGCTGTGCTGGGCTACACAGACAGCTGGGCAGCATGTGGTGGGAATCGCTTTGTGACCCTCCTTGCCTGTAACAGCAGAACTTAATTAACATAGGCCAACTCCTACATTAACCCCAGACTCTGGGATGAAGTGTTAGTTACACTGCAGATCTCTGGGACAGCCACCGCAGCCTGATTCTTAAATAGAGAGCCTCTTTTGTTTCACCAAACAAACTAGGAATTGTGGGAAAATGAAGCTGTTTATTACTATTTTCTTCGTGCCCATTGTCCCCTTAATATAGGACTCTTAAGTCCAAGAGACTGGTGACAATCAGAAGGGAAAAACCTTACAAGGTTTCCTTACAACTGCAAGGAAAACCTCATGATACTGATTTGCCACTTTTTCTAGCTCTTCCCTCCAAAGGACTGAAGTGGTCTGATTTTCACCTAACTATTCATTCTAGCTCCATGATTAAATCTTTGAGAATGAAACATATTCACATCAAACCCGTAAGGACAAGCTTGCACGCAGTTAGCAGAATGTCAGAATGCAGGATAAGCTCAATGTTATATATATGAATTAAAACTCCTACTTAACAAAAATGAGCTTTCCCAATTCCATGGGATCTCTTAAAAAGAATGCCCATATGTTTAGCCACTCAGAGAGCAGAACTGCTTCACCAGAATGTCATAATGAGGCAGAAAGCACTGGAATGTGGATTAGAAAACCCAGGTTCTTGTCTTGACTCTGACCAACAAGTTCTGTCAGCTGTTGAGGGCCATTTGCCTAGAAACAAGGCTCTTGTGACCCGTTTTCATGAAAACACTGATACGCCTCAAGATGTCCTACTATATTTTAAAATCAGTAAAATAAGTACACTTTTGTCCATGTGTTAATTCCAACATGATCAGTGGATTAATAATGATAGAAATTTTATCTTTAGCCACCCTCTTAACTCATAGAAAATCACCTCTGCTTTCGATGTATCCAACATATAAAAACTGAAGAAGTAACAGGATTTACTTCCAGTTTATAAATTGTAGGCTGGTTTCTTCATATGAATTTTATTTAGCAAAGCTGTATGGAGTATTAATATTATATCTAGCAGAGTAATTATCCCTCTAAAGAGGAACTACCCTTCCTTACATGGAGATGTAATATTTTTAGGTAGAACAACATTCCAAACTATTTGAAAATTTTCATGTGTATACATCTCCATTTCTCAAACTTAGCATTTCAGTGTCTTGTGAAAAATAACTTTTAAAGTATTACAGTAAAAATTAACATAGTTATTAGGGTTCCTTTCCCATCACAATGCACTACAGAGTCGTAAGAATTAGCCCTCCATCTCCAGACTGCTATGAACAGCCACATAGAAAGGAGAAGCACAGAGTGAGGTTTTAAAGCTCAGATGAATCAAGGAGCAGGGTACTGGCTCTCACAATATCAGAGGATCACAGAACCCTAACTCAACGTTCTACCCAAAGCTGGAAATAATTGCTTTCTACAATAATTCCAATAGAAATTCACCCACCTTACTGGGAAAAGCTCACTACTTTGCAAGGTAGCACATTCAGTTTTTTAAAATGTTTTGTTTTTGGAAAAGTCTTATTTTGAGCTAAAAATCTTTCTCCATTTCCAAGCGTTACCCATCAATCCTACTTCTTTCCTCTGACATCATGCACACCTAGTTTCTTTCTCTTTCACCCAAGAGCCCTTCAGCCATTGATGACAGGCACTTCACGCCATGCCTCAGCTTTCCTGGCTAACCAGACTCCGTAAACCCACCCGCTCCCACCCTCGGAAGTGAACATTTCCAGTATGTGACAGAACTATTACCTCTCTTACTCTGAAAGCCATATTTCTATGGATATAACCATTTCCTTTTGCCTGTTACTAAATAAAAAAAACTTTCCCTCTGATACCATTCCTCCAAATGGACCTAATTTGGACTATTTTTTTGAGGGGTTGGGAAGATCTACAGACACAGGGATTTCTCTTCTCTTCCATCCACCAAATGGTAACCCTGAGTTTCTTGACAGCAATGTATAAACCGCTCTGGTTACAGAATGTGTCATCCTCTTTAAGGACTTGGTTTTGCTTTAGATTTGAATGTAGTATTTTAACTCCATGATAGAGTAAAATAGGTCATGGTCATGGCTGCCCTGATCAGCTACTGCTGACTCTGCAGTCTGGCCACTTTTTGTGCAGAGATTTTATCGTCAGTGAGAAGCAGGTATAGACAAATGGGCTGACTGGTGATCCGAGGACTTCAGTTCAAAGTATCTCCCTCAGAGAAGTAAACTGCCTCCAAGTTATAATAATGGTCAGAGGCTTTTTCTCTTCCTTTCTTTTCTACTTATTAATTGGTTTATGAAGAAAAGGATTAAATTCTCCCTCATTAGTTATCTACCGTTGCTATGAAGCTTGCTTTTTTATGGCATTTTTTTCTGAAAACAATATATCTAGGACTTCCTAATTTCAGAAATAGCCTGCAATTTCTTCATTACAGGCTGATTTCTCCATTACACTGATTTCTTCATTACAGAAACTACAGGCGACAACAGTAAATGAAAATTGTTAGAAAGTACTTACTAGGTATCAACTGTTGTATTTACTGGGCATATTACATCCTATTATCTCACTTAATTCTCTCAGCCACTCTGTAAGATAGGCATTTTATCTCCCTTGACAGATCAGTAAAGCAACGTGCCTAACTTCAGAGAGCTAGTCATTGATGATCCACCACGGTTTACAGAAAGGCTCCACCTTCCTGCCACCCACTCACATGTGATCACTTGTAGCAAATCCTGTGTCTGTGTCACTCAAAGCTATGGCTCACAGGGGTCGGCTGCCACCCAGTGTGGTCCACAGCAAAGAATGAGAGTTTACGTGGGTGCTAGTCTTGATTCTGACACTCAGTGGCATTCTCTCTGAGCAGTATCTTTGCTCTCTATAAAATGAGAAGAATAACCCTAGTTTCACAGTATTGCAAAGACCTCTATGATAGGCCTGGACATGAAGAAGCAGCTAAATAGACAATCATTCATTCAGTGTCCTGCATTTCCAAATCCCAGTTCAGTAGCCTACCTTCTTATCTCCCACTGCCATGTACTTGGATAACCTAAAAGGAGTGACTACACACACACACACACACACACACACGAAACATCCCTTCTTTAATTAGTGCTTGTCTCGACAGTGATATTTTAAAACAATGGAAGAGGAAATGCAGTAGTGTAAATAGGAGAGTAACAATAATCCAGTTTGAGTTTTAACCCTGGAGAAAGATCCAAGGAGATTCAACATAAATATCCTCAAAGATCAGACAGAGCAAATTTGGTTTCTGAGGGGAAAAAGACAGGGCACATGCAGCGGGTTCGAAAGCCCCTCACACAGACTTGGCGTTAGGAAACATATTTATGGTGCATAATTTGTTGGAGTAAACATGTTCTTTATGCTTCTTTCCCCAACCTGCCTCAGTTTCCCTATCTGCAAACAGGAAGGATGTTGCCAGCTCACAGGGCTGCCGTGGGGATGAGTGAACACAGAAGAGGTTCTTCTAAGAGAACCTGGGGCACGGCAAGGATTCGACTTTGCTATCATTGTCAGTATGGGGCTTTTTGCCCATGGGAAAATACCCTTCTTCCTTTAATTGATGCTGGGAATGACAAACATGGCCTTCCACAGTAATTCATTCTCTAAAACTGCATGGATGCCAGAGGCTGACCTTGTAAGACCTTAGGTTGAAAGGAAAGGACTGGGGGGGTGGGGGTCCCTGGGTGGCTCAGGTGGTTAAGTATCAGACTTCAACTCAGGTCATGCTCCTGTGGTCTGGTTGTGGGTTTGAGCCCCACGTCGGGCCGGCTCTGTGCTGTCAGCTGGGAGCCCGGAACCTGCTTCAGCTTCTGTGTCTCCCTGGCTCTCCGCCCCTTCCCTGTCTTTCTCTTAGTCAAAAATAAATAAACATTAAAAAAAAAAGAAAGAAAAAAGAAAAGAAAGGAAAGGACTGGGGTTTAAGGACACACTAGAAGGCCCTCCTGCCTTGGGGCTCCTCTGTCCTACATGCACCATACCTAACAGATCTCTGACCTGAGACTGTAATGCGGATGCCAAACCCAAACCTATTTTAACTTGAGTGAAAAAAATGTAAAGGCAAAAAAATGTAAAGAATAATAAAATAGGGGCACCTGGGTGGCTCAGTCGGTTAAGCGTCCGGCTTCAGCTCAGGCCATGATTTCACGTTTATGGGTTTGAGCCCTGCGTCGGGCTCTATGCTGACAGCTAGCTGAGAGCCTGGAGCCTGCTTCAGATTCTGTGTCTCTTTCTCTCTCTGCCCCTCCCCTGCGCTCACTGTCTCTCTCTGTCCCTCAAAAATAAAAATAAAAAATATATATTTATTGAAATAATTTGAATATATATGTCAACATACATGATGTATTTATTTTATTTTTTTTTTATGTTCTTTATTTTTGAGAGACAGAGAGAGACAGTGGGAACAGGGGAGGGTCAGAGAGAGAGGGAGGCACAGAATCTGAAACAGGCTCCAGGCTCTGAGCTGTCAGCACAGAGCCCAACGCGGGGCTCGAACCCAGGAGCTGTGAGATCATGACCCGAGCTGAAGTCGGACACTTAACCACCTGAGCTACCCAGGCACCTCCCCCTTTTTCTTCTAAATTTTTATTTTTGAGAGACAGAGAGAGACAGTGAGAGCAGGGGAGTATTTCAATAAATATTTACTAAATGGATCTACTAGGTCCTGGAAACTACGAAATGAAGTATAACTGATAATGTTGTTGTTCCCTTTATAAATCTCCTTAACATTGTGTCCCTCATTCCTTCCCCAGATAGAACTATTGTAATATATTTGATGTCAAGTCTTCTTGTCCAGGTTTCTACACGTTTGGAAATAGATATTCATAAACAAAACTAGGCGGTTTTATACATTTTAAAGATATATATACATTATATCATACTTATCTTTTTTTTTTAATGTCTTATTTATTTTTGAGACAGAGAGAGACTGGGTATGAGTGAAGGAGGGGCAGAGAAAGAGAAAGAGAGAGAGAGAGAGAGAGAGAGGCAGAGAGAGAGAGAGAGAGAATCTGAAGCAGGATCTAGGCCCTGAGCTGTCAGCACAGAGCCTGACGTGGGGCTTGAACTCACAAATTGTGAGATCATGACCTGAGACAAAGTCGGACGCTCAACCAACTGAGCCACCCAGGCGCCTCTCATACTTATCTTTCTGCAGCTTAATCTATTTATGATGATACACGTAGATCTAGTTCATTCATTGTAACTGCTGTATAATATTCCATCATATGAATATTCTATTTTGTCATGTATCCATTTCCTTATGATGGAATTTTAGGTTGTTTCTGGTTTTTCTATTACAAGCAATGCTGCTTTATCCAAATCTCCTTGTTTTCGTAAGTGAGAATTTCTCGGAAAATAAATTTAGCTGTGAATTACTATGTTGTTTGGGGAATATGTGTTTAATTTTAGTAAAAGCTACCATATTGCTCCTAAAAACTTATGGGACTTGCTACGGTCAGTGTTTTAAATTTTTGCCAAGTTCATGGTTGTGGCATGGGCTTAATTTGCATTTCCATATTACTACGGCAGAGGTGTGTGTGTGTCCTTAAAAGTTTACTGCCTGTGTGAGCTGCCACTCAATAATTGTATGCATTTTTAGTGTATTGTTTGTCTTCTGTAATGATTCATAAAAGTCATTTATATATATGGCAATCTATATTATATGGGTTACAGATATTTTCTAGTCTGTTCCTTGAGAGTGAGTGTGTGTGTGTGTGTGTGTGTGTGTGTGTTTTAAATCTCTGCCTATAGTTATGGTGTCTTTTATTGTCTCAGTTTTAAATTTTGCTATGGACACTTTTTATGTTTGTGTTTCTTTCAAGCCATGCTGAAAATACCATGAGAATCAGGAAAGCTGACAGGGATAATGAAATAAGCAGGGAGGCAGGAGACAAGAAACACAGGTACAAAATGGGTTTGATCCCCAACCCACCATTTACTAGTTGTGTGACTCCGAATGACACAATCCCATGGAGTCAGTTTCCTCAGACGAGGGAAGGCTACACTATGTATCTGTCCATTTATCCAAAGATAAATGTCTGTTACATGCGGGCACAATCCTAGTGCTGAAATTACAGTGCTGAACAAGACACACAAAGCTTTTGCCCACACGGAGCTTACACTGCAGTGGAGGGAGACAGAGTAAGTAAACCAAGATGACACAGAAGCAACTAACTAACATCCACCGAGACGTTCCTCTGAGGTTGCTCACAGATTGAATGTGCAATTATTTTATTTGAAAATGAGCTGACAGGGAGTCAAGCCTACAAGACAACAGACGTCTCCCGTGCCGGAGGGCATCATGGACTTTGACCAGAAGCCCAGAGACTTCATTCTCTTCGGTCCAAAGCAGGCCTCCAGCCCGCTGGTCTCTTCCACCCGCAACATGCCTGATGCATCTTCCTCTCTTCCCACCTAATCTTAGTCTCTTCTAACCTTCCTCCTCCTCGGTCATTCAAGGTAAGTCCTATATTGTGCACTTATTTCGTTTTCACCCACACACTTCAGTTTGTAACCAATTTTCACTACTTCCAAACTGACGGGGGGGCGGGGAGGGGAGTGGGAAAAAAAAAGTAGGGAAACAAACATATGCTTTCTCCTTCCTCATTATTTCCAATACAGTATACAAATCCATTCTGTATGGATTTGGATTATTATCCACTCTGCATAGGGTTTTAGTAACTGAAATGACAACGATCCAGTGGGAAAGGCAGAGAGCAGAAGATACGTTTTCTTGTAGGGTAAAATTTTAAGGGTTAAGGCATTAGATTAAGCACCACTAAGAAGCTCAAGACATAGGCAATTTGATGTAGGCGGTTGAGCAAACAGCTAAGGTTTAATCTGATTATGTGCAGCTCCCAGGATTTTCCAAGTTATGATTCAAATCCACGCAACAATTTTCAAAACACATTCCATTTCATAACATGAGTGCATCTAAAGGTGAGAACTATTCAGCAGGAAAAATGGTTTTGAAACTAGCAAGCAGCTTGTTTTTTCTCATTTCTAATTAACAGACCCCATGCAGCCTTAAAAGGAAAGGAACGAAATATCAGAGAATGAAATCTTTAGTACTCTTTCATTCTCTCAAGTCCTGAATGTCAAACTAAAATCCATTGTCACAGAATATGCAGATTTTTTAAACTTCATGTATGTAAATGCAGAGCAATCAAGTTAGTTTAACAACAGCAACAAATCTCTATTCCAGACACAGAATAAAAAAAGTTAGGGGTGTAAAGATGATCCTGATTAAGTTTCTGAGGGTAACAGCCCCCAGTTTTTAGCATTCACTATCGCCTAGCTTAGCTTACGTATTATGAGGAACTTTTTATGTAGGTTATCTAATGTGACCTAATCTCCACCGTGTGTCATTATACACATTTTACACATGAGATAAATGGAAGAGAGAATTGAACCCAGAAGTGTGTTGTTCAAGAAAGACGTTTTTCAAATGTTGACGTGAAAATACGGGAATACTGACCTATTAGTTCAACCTCTTTATAACCTCCTTATACAGGCTCTCCCCGCTCAGGTCTTCTGGAAACCAGATTAATCTTCATAAATGATGCTTTCATCACTTGACTTTCCATTTGAAAAACTTAGTTACGAAATCTAGAAGGAACTTCTTGGACTCAGATTCAAGACTCTTCAAAAATCTGACTTGACCCATCCCATAATCCTGTTGGCCCACAGCCGTCACAATTCAAAAGACATTAATTGAGCATCTAATGTCAGCTACGCTCTGGGAGCATATATGGCCTTGTCCATACACTGCTCACAGTACAGTATTTCTCAAATATATCCGTGATTGTTTTGTGGATCCTTACCTAGTCATCTCCCCTAAATGGAATGTTCTGCTTGATTCGACATTCACGCTGTTTCTTATATATCAAAATCTAGCTTAGTCAAGATCCAGTGTCAATCCCAATCCCTGCATGAAACATATGGTAAATATTTTTGTTAGTTCATTCCTCTGAACCCCTAGAATTCCAGATTACAGATTTATGTGGCCTTGATTCCTGGCATGCAGATTCCGAAGCCCCTCACTCAGAGACTCTGATTCCGGAGGTCTGGCTTCATCCAGCATGGGAATGGACATTTAAACATCTCTGTTTAAATTCCCAAGTTCTTGCTCCCTCTACCCATGCCACCTCTCAGACAAGTGGTTTGATTTTTTCTCCACTCACTGAATTGACTCATCTTCTGAGTACTCTGGTGTCACAGACAAAATCTGGATCTCAGCCTTATCAATCTCGATGATTTTGGCTCCTCAATTGCCAACTACCTCCTGGTCCTGATCACATTCTTGGCTCGATAAAGAAGTGAAAGTTACCTCTGATGTAGGCTTAGACTTTTTTTTAAACTAGTATGGCTGCTTTGCACTGGTGAGTTTGAAACAGACTTCCGGCAGTTAAATCTCAAAATAAGTTGCAGTCCCTGCCATTTCTTTTTAGGAGTCTGAGTACAGAAAAGACCAAGGGAAAGGGGGTAATGCTTACCTGGAAGAACACAAAGGGGTAACAATTCCCTAGCCCATGGAGACAGGGATGTGAAACGGCCACTAAGGGCAATCTTGACTGGGTGGCCCTAGAAGAAAATGCGACTGGGTATTTTTCTGATGGCCCAGGGCACCCTCCTTAAGCACCTCTGATGTTAAAACGGCCACAAAATATGCAATTCCCAAAATCAAGGAAGCTGCTGGCTCCAAAAGAATCAATCTTCCCTGTAACAATTTAAGGAAAGTCTCTGGAATGAGAGCAGAAAGGGTCAAGGGATAGGCTCCTTCTCTCTTCCTACCATGTCTTGGGGAATACTGCACAGACCTCTCACAGGCAAAGAAAATAAGCTGATCAGGGCTCATTTTTCTGGAAAACTGAAAATGGCCTATTTTATTTTTGCATTATGGACAACTTTTGTTTTCTTCTTTACAGGTTTGAGTTAATTTTTAATCTGACTCTAACTACCTCTAACTAATCTAACTTCAATGTAACCTAACAGTCAATAAACTTTTGACCCAACCAAGAGCCTAAGGGTCCCCAAGTAGCCTTAAAAGCTGTTCTACTCAAAGATTCTACTAACCAAATTCTGCTTAGCAATATGGAAAAATCAATAATTTAAATCTTTAAGTACCGCAAGTAAACTCAAATTATAAATGGTTATTATGAAGCAAAAATTTGTGGGCAAAGCTACCACTGGTCTTTTTGATCAATGTCTTAATACTGCAGTCATTCTATATAAAAACAGCAACCACTTAACTTAGTTGAATACTTATTATTTAGCTGTCTACTATTTGGGTGTCCTATTTAGTATACTAAGAGATTTATTACACTTGTAGAATATATATATATATATATACACACATTATGTTGTTCATAATCACTTTTATTTAAAATAACCCTTTCCCTTGCTCGTTCCATTTTCCACATATTTGAAGTGGATCTTTAGGTTTTACATATTTGTTTATATATATGTGTGTGTGTGTGTGTGTGTGTATGTAAATACATACCTAAGATCTATGTAAATACAAATATTATATATATAAATACAAACATATATTTGCCTATCTATCCATCCACCGATTCTTATAATTATGAGGAAGAAACTACATGGAGAAATTCTGATTTTTCTATTGTCATCTACGATAATGGTGAAAAGTACTATTGTTTCATCATATTTATAGGAGAAAAGTACATTTACACTGGCTCATGGATAAACCTATATGGAATAAAACAGGTTATATTTTTGGAATCAGGTTTAGACCTGGTTTTGCTACCTCTACTACGTGACCTTGGATAAGTCATTTATCTTTTTTGAAACTCAATTTTCTCACCTATAAAGTAGGTGTACTGATACAGAACCTGCCTCTCTCAGAAGCTGTTTGTAAGGCTTCAAAAAAGATAAATGTTCTTCAATGCACTTTTATACACATTAACTGATTAATAAATATAAAATAACATTACTATGTTTATAGTGTATTTAAATAACTAAAAGCCAAAAAAAAACAACATGTTTACAACATGTATGTAAAAACCAAAATAATTACTCAGTAAATTCACAAATCATAGGTTTGTTTAGACTATTAAGATATTCGTTTTTAATTTCAGTAACAATTTAACACTGTTATAGATTTCATTATGTAAAAGTAACAACATAATCTGGCCCCATTGACAAATTATATTATCAAAAGCAAATGTAACTATAGAAATGCATGAACATTTTAATTTCAGTATGTAATTATAATAAAATTATACATTCCATTACTCAAAAAGGATATAACCTGACCCCTTCCACAAATATAATGATTCTGAAGTATAAATATAGTAGTAGGAATACAGACACATTATTCACTGAAAGGTTACACAAACATACGTACATGGATAAAACAGTTACATTACTGAAACACGCCTAAGCTGAAACGTGATAAATAATTATAAACCCATTAAGAGACACTGGTCTTTAAAAGAACTGTGCTGTGGCTATGTTTGCAAAGCAGATGAGGAAAGAGCACTGCACTGGGAACCAGCACAACCGACCTTCACTTTATCAGCAAACAACTGTTTAGCATTGACTCTAAGTCAGGCATTAGCCTAGATGCTTGAGAGAGTTTACTGAGCAAGACAAATAAAAATCTGTCCCCACAAAGCTTGCAAACAAAGGGGGATGTGAAGGGACAGGTCATGAAGGGACAAAAATCATTTCACAATAAGTAAATTATTAAGAGGTACCAAGTGCTATATAAATGAGTAGTCATTAGATTGTAAGTGCTATGAAAAAATACAGTGGTGTAAGGGGGTCAGGCACATGTGAAAATGGCAGGGCAGGTTTTCGTTTTAAATAGACTGGTTAGGGTAGGTCTCATAAAGAAGATACTGAGCAATAATTGAAATAAAAAATACATGAGAAGGAATCAGCAATAGATTAGAGGATGCAGAAGAACAGATCAGCAATCTGGAAGACAGAGTGATGGAAAGAAAGACCTAAGCTGAACTGTAAAAAGAATAATAAAAGAAGGATAGGAACATTTGCATTATATGCATCCTAGAGGGAAAAGAGAGAAAGCAGTGTGAGTCATATTTAAAGAAATAATAGGTGAAAACCTCTCTAACCTAGGGAAGGAAAGACTTCTAGGTTCAAGAAGCACAGAGTTCGGATGAACCAAGAAGGACCACACTGTGATACATAATAACTAAAATGTTAAAGGTTACGAAGAGAATTTTCAAAGCAGCAAGAAAAGAGAAACTAATTACATTTGTACATGGGAAATCTCAGGAGACTGTCAGCTGATTTTTCAACAGAAGCTTTGCAGGTCAGAAGGGAGTGGACTGATATATTTAAGGTGCGGAAAAGGAAAAACAGTAATCCTCTACCCAGCATCGACATTCCCATTCAGTACAGAAGGAGCAACAGATAGTTGCCTAAACAAAAATTAAGAGAGTTTATCACCGCTAAACAGGCCTTACAGGTAATGTCACAGGGACTGCATTAAGTGAAAAAGAAAAATTCATAATTAAGGATAAGATTTTCAAAATTAGATGAGAAAAAGCAAACATATAGTAAAGAAAACAAACAATCACTTATAGAGCTACGATGCATATAACAGAACAAAGGCAGCAAAGTCAATTATATCTTAAGAATTAGTTAAGGGAACTCACAAAATAAAAAGATGTAAAATATGACAACAAATACATAAAACGTGATGGGGCAGTAAAAAATAGTTTCCTCAGAATGTGTGTGAACTTAGGTGGACATCAACTTAATATGGATTGCTATATATTTAGTATGATACAATAGGAACCTCATGGAAACCACAAACCAAAAACCTATAAGAAACGCATTTTAAAAAAGAGAGAAAGAAAGCCAAACATAACACTAAAGAAAGTCCTCAAGCACAAGGAAAGAGAGCAGGAAAAAAAAAAAAAAAAAAAAGGAGGACTACAAAAAAGAAAAAAACCCAGAAAACAATTAACAAAATGGAAGGAAATACATATGCATCAATAATTACTTTAAATGTAAATGGTCTAAATGCTCTAATCAAAAGATGTAAGATGAGGGCCTTTGGGTGGCTCAGTCGGCTAAGTGGTTCAGCGTCCTACTTTGGCTCAGGTCATGATCTCATGGTCCATGAGTTCAAGCCCTACATCAGGCTCTGTGCTGACAGCTTTGGATTCTGTGTCTCCCTCCCTCTCTGTCCCTCCCCCGCTCCTCTTCTCTCTAGCAAAAATAAACATTAAAAAAAGATGTGGGATGACTGAAAAAAAATGATTCATATATGCTGCCTACAAGAGACCTACTTCAGATCTAAAAGACACAAACAGATTGAAAGTGAAGGGATAGAAAAAATATTTCTTGCAAAGGGAGGAAAAAAAAAAAAAAGCCAAACTAGCAATACTTATATCAGACAAAACAGACATTAAAACAAAGACTGTAACAAACAAAGAATGGCATTACATAATGATAAAGGGATCAATATAACAAGAGTGAGGGGCAGGGGAAGAGGGGAAAAGATCAATGAAACCAAGAACTGGGTCTTTATAAAGATTAAAAAAATTGATAAGCCATCAGCCAAACTCATCAAGAAAAAAAGAGAGGATCCAAATAAATAGCATCATAAACTAAAGAGAGTTAACAGCCAACGCCACAGAAAAACAAAAGATTATTAAAGATTACTATGAAAAATTATATGCCAACAAACTGGACAACCTAGAAGAAATGGGTAAATTCTTAGAAATGCACAATCTTTCAAAAGTGAGTCAGGAAGAAATAGAAAATCTTAACAGACCAATTACTAGTAACAAAATTCAACTGGTAATCAAAAAACGTCCAGTAAACAAAAGTCTAGGACCAGATGGATTCATGGATGAATTCTACCACGCATTTAAAGAGCTAATACCAATTCTCAAGTGACTCCAAAAAACAGAAGAGGAAAGAAACTTCTAAATACACTTTATTAGGTCAGCATTACCCTGATACCAAAACCAGCCATTACCAAAAGAAAAAAAACAACTATAGGCCAATATACCTAATGACCATAGATGCAAAATCTTCAATAAAATACTGGCAAACCAATTCCAACATCACATTAAAAAGATCACCATAATCCAGTAGGGTTTATTACCTGGAGCAAAGATGGTCAATATTTGCAAATCAGTCAAGAGGATATACCACACTAACAAAACTACGGATGGTAATCATATGATCATGTCAATAGATGCAAAAAAAAGTATCTGACAAAATTTAACATCCATTTGTGATAAAAATGTTCAACAAAGTGTGCTTAGAGAGAACATATCTCAACATAATAATGGCCACATATGACAAACCAGAGCTAATATCACACTCATTGGTGAAAAACAGAAAGTTTCTAAGATCAGAAATAAGACAAGAATGTCCACTCTCACCACTTTTATTCAACATGGTACTGGATGTCACAGCCACAATAATCACACAGCAAACAGAAATAAACGGTATCCCAGTGGTAAGGAAGAAGGAAAACTCACTATTTGTAGATGATAGGATACTATCTACGGATAACCCTAAAGACGTCACCACAACATTATTAGAAGTAATACATGAATTCTGTAAGATGGCAAGACATAAAATTAATATGCACAAATCTGTTGCATTTCTATATACCAATAACAAAGCATAAAGAGAAATTGTGAAAACAATTCCATTTGTAACTGTGCCAAAAAGAATAAAATACTTAGGAATAAAGTTTACCAAGGCAGTCAAAGACCCATACTGGGTAAACTATAAAACACTGATAAGAGAAATTAAAGACATCACAAACAAATGAAAAGATACACCATTCTCATGGATTGGAGGAATAATACTGTTAAAATGTCCATACTGCCCAAAGTAAACTACAGATTCCATGCAGTCAGGATCTACTTACAACAGTGTTTTCACACATCTCAAAACAAATAATCCTAAAGTTGGTATGGAAACACAGAAGACCCTGAATAGCCAAAGCAATCTTGAGAAAGAACAAAGCTGGAGGTATCACAATCCAGTTTCAAAATATACTACAAAGCTACAGGAATCAAGAGAGTATGGCACCGGCACAAAAATAGACAGAGATCAACAGAACAGGACAGAAAGCCCAGAAATGAACTCATTCTTATACAGGTTAATTAGTCTTAGCCAAGAAAGGCAAGAATATACAGCAGGGAAAAGATAGTCTTTTCAATTAACGGTGCTAGGAAAACTGAACAGCCACATGCAAAAGAATGAAACTGGACCACTTTCTCACACTATACACAAAAGAAACTCAAAATGGATTAAAGACCTAAATCTGAGATCCAAAACCATAAAAATCCTAAAAGAAAATATAGGCAGTAAATTCTTTGACATCGGCTTAGTAATAATTTTCTAGATCTGTCTCCTCAGTCAAGGGAAACAAAGGCAAAAATACATTATTTGGACTACGTCAAAATAAAAAGCTTCTGCACAGTGAAGGAAACTATCAATACAACAAAAAGGCAACCTGCTGAACAGAAGAAGATATTTGCAAATGATATATCTGACAAAGGGTTAATTTCCAAATACATAACTAACTTGTAAAATCCAACACCGAAAACTCCCAAATAATCCAATTAGAAAATGGGAAGAGGACCTGAATAGAAATTTTTCCAAAGAAGACATACAGATGGGCAAAATATGCTCAACATCACTAATCGTCAGGGAAACACAAATCAAAACCACGGTGAGATCTCATCTCACACCTGCCAGAATGGCGAGTGTCAAAGAGTCAAGAATAACAAGTGTTGCGGGGCGCCTGGGTGGCTCAGTCGGTTACATGTCCCACTTGGGCTCAGGTCATGATCTCACGGTTTGTGGGTTGAGCCCTGCGTCAGGCTCTGTGCTAACAGCTGGCTTGGAGCCTGGAGCCCGTCTTCAGATTCTGTGTCTCCCTCCTTCTCTGACCCTCCCCTGCTCACGCTGTCTCTTTTACTCTCAAAAATAAATAAAACATTAAGAAAAAAAAAAGAATAACCAGTGTTAGAAAGCAAGTGCAGGAAAAGGAACCCTCCTGCACTGCCAGTGGGAATGCAGCCACTGTGGAAAACAGTATGGAGGTTCCTCAAAAAATTAAAAATAGAACTACCATTTGATCCCCTAGCTTCACTATTGGATATATAGCCAAAGAAAACGAAAACACTAATTCAAAAAGATTTATGCACCTCTTTTTTTTTTACTGCAGCATTATTTATAATAGTCAAAATATGGAAACAACTTAAGTGTCCAGTAGTAGATATGCACATAAAGAAGATAATGTATATACAGACAATATTACCCAGTCATAAAAAAAAAATCAAAACAATGAGATCTTGTCATTTGTGACAACATGGTAGGACCCAGAGTATGTTATGCTAAATGAAATAAGTCTGGCAGAGAAAAACAAATACCACAAGCTTTCACATAAATGTGGAACAAAAAAACACACAAAGGAAATGAACAAATAAAGAAAAGCAGAAACTGACCCATAAATACAGAGAACTGGTGACTGCCAGCGGGGTGGGGAGTAGGGGGATGGGCAAAATGAGTGACAGGGAGTGGGAGATACGGGCCTCCAGTTATGAATGAATACGTCACAGGGATAAAAGGTACAGCCTGGGGAATACATATGGTCAGTGACAGCGTACTAGTGCTGCGTGGTGACAGGTGGTAGCTAAGCTTGTGGTGAGCACAGCAGAATGTACAGATTTGTTGAATCACTATGTTGTACACCTGAAATTAATGTAGCATTGTATGTCAACTATACTTCCCAAAAAGAGAGAGAGAAAACTTGTCTACTGTTTCCCAAGACTATTTTGATCCTAAGATCTGTTTTCTCTCAAAAGTTAAGAAAAAAAAAATTATAACAAAAAAAAAAGAAGGTATTCAGAAGACAGTCACACAGCCCTCTGGCAGGAAGATCCGGCCAGTAGGAAGAGCCAGTGTCAAGGCCCAAATGATTCTGCCAAAACCGTCTTCTGCAAAAAAGAACACCCCATTTTGCAGATGAGTAACCAGTGTCTCAGAGTGGTGTCCCTGAGGGAATAGAGCTAGTCCACAACAAAGCCAGGACTAGAAAGAAACCACGTTTCTTGACTCTCGGTCCAGTGCCTTTCTCCTGTCTCTTGCCTCTCTCTGATCAACAGGCTAGAGGAAAGTGCTATTTGCTGCAAAGCCCTGAGCATATGTAAGAGGCCTCCGCTGCTGCGGTTGTTGTTGCTGCTACTATTATGATTCATCGGGTCCACTGGTGTTTCTTGAAAGGCAGTTAAAGCTCAAAGAATAATTTCACTTTCCCTTCCCATGGTTCATTTTTCTCCTTCCTTCACCTGTGCACCTTTCGGTAGGTGGGTCATTTCAATAATAGATTTTCAGTTAAAGGAATTATGTATCATTGGATATTTGATAAAGGTGTGAAGCATAGGAATAAGGTATAAAATAGAAGGTGTAGCTTAATGCACAAAAGAGCTACGAGGGAACGCAAGAACGTGAAGCCCAGGGACCAGGTGGTAGAGGACTCCCTCTCTCCAGAGGCACGAAGGGGGCACAGGGAATGGAGGCGCAGCACAGGAAGGCACGAGGAGCCCTGAAAACACATTAGGGCTGGGGCCTCCCACCTATTCTATTCATTTGATTTCATATTTATTCATTTTTGAGAGATGGAGAGAGACAGAGCATGGGAGGGGCAGGGGCACAGAGACAGACAGACAGACACAGACACAGAATCGGAAGCAGGTTCCAGGCTCTGAGCTGTCAGCACAGAGCCCCACGCAGGGCCCAAACTTGTGAACTGTGCGTTAATCGTGACCTGAGACAAAGTCAGACACTTAACCAACTGAGCCACCCAGGCACCCCTAGCGCCCCCTACCTTTAAGCTACCAACCGAAAATGAGGGCTCTGGCCTTGTAGAAATAATGAACTTCAAGGAAAAAGGTTAAAAACTAAGAGACCACAAAGGAGGAAACCTATAAAAAACAAAGAAACAAACAAACAAAAAGAAAGAAAAAGAAAAAGGCAAGACTAGTGGAAAGGCCGTTGGAGAAGAGATGTAGAGAGATTTTGAAGCAAAAATGTGAGAATATTATACACTAAACAATAGAAGAAGGAGAGTGAGAATCAGATTTCAGACACAGTAGACCCGAGAGCTGGTGGAATTACTAAGGGCCGAAGGGAGCAGAGAGGACGGTCTGAAAGACGAGTAGCCGACTTTGAGTAACACGAGGTTTAAGGTGGCAGTGTGATTCTCACGAGCGAGCAGGGTCCAAAAGACTACAAGGGAAATTTGGAAGTGTGTATCATTTGGGGCTGTTTTGTCTGTACATTAGCTTCTAACCACATGTGGGAAATGAGCACTTGAAATTGTGGCTAGCCTGAACTGAACGTGCAGTCCCCATAAAACACACAACCAGAATGTGAAGATTTTATATGGGGAAAAAAAAGAATATAAAGTACCCATTTTTTTTACATGATACATGCTGAAATAATATTTGCATGAATTAGGTTAATAAAATATATATTTTTTAAATTTATTTATTTAATTTCAGAGAGAGAGAACCAGTGAGGAAGGGACAGATAGTGAGGGAGACAGAGCATCCAAAGCAGGCTCTGTGCTGACAGCAGAGAGCCTGAGGGGGGGGGCTCAAATTTACGAACTGTGAGATTATGACTTGACCAGAAGACAGATGCTTAACCAACTGAGACACCCAGGCACCCCATAAATGAAATATACTACTAAAATTAATTTCAGTTTTACTTTTTAATGTGACTACTAGAAAATTTAAAATTGCATATGCAGTTTGTATATTTCTACTGGACAGTGCTGATACGGAGCAATACTGGATATCCTTCGGAACCACATAAGGGAATGCGAACCCTGAGGTGAATCACAGACATTGTTCTGAGGTCGTTCAACCAAAAACAGGGGAGAAAGAACGCAGGTCATTATAAAAGATAATATTCACTGAACACTTGAAGAACTGCACGAGCCACATTTAGTGCATTATCTCATTTGTTCCTCCCAAGAACCTTATGAAGTGATATTACTGTCCTTTTTTTTCAAACAAACAACAACAAAAAAAAGAACACTAAGTTCTCAAGAAGGTAATCTGCCTAAGGTCACACAGTTAAATCTTGGTGTGAGAATTCAACTCTGTGACTGTCTCCAGATCTCGAGGTCTAAGTTGCCACTTTAATCCCAGAACAATTTATACTTCGCAACTCTTAAATTGTAAGATTTTAAATGGTGATGTTTAAACTAACAATTTATTAGAACGGTCCATTGTCAAGAGTCAGCAACAAACCAGTGATGTCCTAATTCGATTAAAATACAAATGTGTGAAAGTTGGTAACTTTAGGATTTTGCTGAGCTGCTCACGTCGGCATATTTTCACCCTGTTGAGCTTGCTGGTGCAAAGTCTTGCCTCTTATCAACATCTACTCCTAAAAATGCAAAACTTTCAAGTTAGATGGTACATGGTCCAAGGGAGATGATCCTGGGTACAACCTTCAATAAAACGGCCCTGTTTTCTGAATATAACTAAACATATGCTATGGAGCCCCTTATATTTTAAACACCCTGTGGAAGCACCTGACCCTCCCAAACGGTGATTAAAATATTTTGAAGGGATCAGTTATACCTCAATTTGAAAAAGTGTTCTGACAGGAGCTGGATTAAATTTCAACCTTTTGTTGAACGACCAAAAATTAAGCTTACCCAACTGGATAACGTAAAATGGCATTTTTCTACTCCTTTAAAATGCCATGCTTTGAGGAACAGAAAGAAAGAAAATGCCTTGATTTTTCTTTATTGGAATCATTGCACAAAATCTCCTAGAAATATAAACTGGGACCATAAGAATGAGGTGTCTTTCATGTAAGTTTGGTGGTTGGATTTCATTTCAAAGACAAACTGACCATTCCTTCCTTTTCATCTTTACTTTGTACTACCTATCTGGCCACGACAGCAATTACAGAACCGCTAAACTTGAACAGTGATGGCTATAACCAAATCACTTTCAGGAACTTGCCTGTGTAAATTTTACTATGCAGTTTGGCTCAGATGATAAAAATACACGTTCCCCAGGCTTAAAACAAAGGATTGCTATCCACTTACATTATACAAATGGGAAAACAAAAGGAATTTGAAGGAAAAAATATTTGCTTTGGAGTAAGACTAATTAGCAGACCTCGTAAGAGACTGTTCATGTTGGCCTTGGATCCAAAATACTATCTCTCTGAACTAACCCACTAGTTTATTTTTGAATTTAACCCCCTGAAACCTTCCCCTTCTTGGCATCATTGTTTTTTTGAAGTGTGAGGACTTGTACGTGGACACATATATAAAAAGGTCTCTGAAAACCCAAAGTTTCTGAAAAACTTTCATAAAAATGTAGTATCACAGTAGTACAGGGTAGCGTTGGTAACAGCTAGCCCTTTATTTTGGTTCTTTTAGAATAATTCCCACGACTCT
The DNA here is from genome assembly GCA_004023785.1 of Mungos mungo. Lineage (NCBI taxonomy): Eukaryota > Metazoa > Chordata > Mammalia > Carnivora > Herpestidae > Mungos > Mungos mungo. The sequence goes on along the minus strand of PISW01004055.1, from coordinate 56,606 downwards.
TCCATCCAATTAAGGTGATATCTTTGGATTTGTTTCCTCAACTCATTACAATTCATAATTTCTAACAAAGGTTCAGGCCCGCAAGGAGAGAGCCAGCTCGCACTAAAAATGCTTTGTCCATCCGGGTGCAAGGGTGTCAAGAGCATGAAGTGATAGACCCAGATATTAGAGGGATGGCCAAAGCTCTATTTTTATCATTGAGGATCACCACCCTGAGTCCCTCCTTCCCAAGAGTATCTCTCCTCTCAAACTCCCCTTGAGATTCTCATCATTACAAGCGTCAACTGGATAATCCTTGCAGCTGCCTTGCCGCTTCCCATTTGTACGTCATCATTACTATACTGGTTCATTGGGTTAATTTCCTCTTCAATGTACTGAACACACACTATGTGCCAGGCGCTGTTGTCGGTACGAGAAATACAGCAATGAACAAAAGGACAAAAACCTCTGCACTGACACATTCTAGCGGGGAACACGTTCAGTGAGCAAGATAAACAAGAGTGTGTTAAATAATACATGATGAAATGGGGAAAAAATGAAGCAAAAAAGATACTATGAACTGTGGTGGGTGGGATCGGAAAGATCGAAATTTCAGAGTGGCCAGAGACGGCTTCGCATATAATAAAGTAGATGGCATGTGCCTGAGAGGAGAGAGACGGGGAAAATCTAGGGCTGATCAGTGTCAGCTGGAGCGGGGAAAAGAAAGGAGATTAGCATATTTTAACAAGCCCCGTAGTGAAGAAGGAACCATATGGAAACCACATCACTTTCTCCTTTTGTGGTCCCAGAAACAGGTTCTTCTGCCAAAACTCTCAGGCAGTTCATGGGATACGGATGCACGGGGACACACACGGACACACGCACCCCTCTCTCGGTCCAGGAACAGAGCTTAATGGCCAGCGGAAAGCGTTAAGAATTCAGTCAACTACTGGCCTGGGAGACTGGGAACGAGAGTAGTTGTAGGAAAGGACACACCAGGACCCCCCCCCTCCCATCCCCGTGTACAAAAGAAAACCTCCCCGACTCCTCGATGCAAAAACCCAGGGAGGCCCGGGCTAGCACGCAGACACACCCCCGGGATTGCAGGCGCCGCGCAGGGAGAAGAGGAGGCATGGATTCAACCGTTAGAGACAAAACCCCAGAATTTCCCGAGGCAGGGTGGGCACCGCGCGAGGGGCAGGCCTCCCCCCACGCCAGGGGCCGGAGGCCGGGGGAGGAGGGGGGAGGCAGGGTCTGGGGGGCGAGCGGGAATGGCCGCCGCGGGAGCGGGGGGCCGTTTCGTCGGACATCCCCGGCGCCCGGCCGGCCGCGTGCTTGCAACAGGGGGCTGGACGCGAGCGGGCGCCTCGAGAGGCCGGGGCGGGACCGCGGCCCCGGACAAAGATCCCGAGACCGCGGCCTCGACCCGGCCCGCGAGCCCCCGACCCAAACGTTCACCGCCCCCTCCCCAGGCCCGCCCGGCGCGACGGGTTCCAGCGGTCGAACCCGCAGCTCCCGCGCCGCCGCCCGCCCGGCCCCTTCCCGCCCAGTGCGTTGGTCGAGGAAAGAAAGGAGAAAGGCGCCGGCGGCGCGCGGCGCCCACTCACCATGATCCGCGGCGGCTGCGGCGCGGCGACCCCGGCGGGCGGCGATGCGCTGTCCAGGGTAGCCAGCGTCCCTCTGCCCCGCGCTCCCGCCGCGCCCGCTCTACTTACCCACGCCCACACCCACGCCCGGCGCGCGCACGCCCGCCCGCCTCCCCGCCCCCTCGGGCTCGCGCGGCTCCCGCGCTGGCTCCGAGCTCCAGGGCCGTTTCGGGCTCCCGCCGCCCCCCAACCCCTCCCTCCGCCCCGGCGTCGCCGGCCGCGGCGCGAGGAGAGAGGCGGGGGAGGGGCGGGGGCGAGGGTAGGCGAGACGGAGCCCCGGGCGGCCTCGCGCGCCCCCTCCCGGGAGCCCGGCTCCGCCCTCGCCGCCGCGGCGCCCCCTTCCGGCTGGGCGGCGATTTGCAGGCCCAGCCGGCGCCCGCCGCGTGCGGTGGCCCAACGTTCGCAGAGATTTAGCGCAGACCCGCCGCCTGCCTCTGGCCGCTGCCCCCGGAGGCTGCGGCGGCTGCGGGAGCTGCGAGGACCCGGGGGGCTGTAGAGGGCCAGGGCGCTGCTGGCCCTCTTAGTTGGACTCCGCGGCTTTCAAGCACGCGTTATAGGGAGAATGGCCCGAGCTCATGCGGGTTTGCGGGGTATGGGTGTTTTAGATCCAGGTCTTTCAGTCGAGTTCTGTTTGGCATGAGGTCGGGAGTGGATCAGCGGAGCAGGAACCTCCTTGTCTTACACGACGCCACCTCCACAGGGTCTTGTTCCAAGGACTTCTTAGCTAGTGCCACGGATGGTTAGTTTAACACTTAATTGTGAGCAGAAAGTATGGGATCTCACTTAGGTCCTGGGCTTTTAATTTTTTAATGCTTTTGTTGCCCAAGTGAAAGATGCTGAGAAAGGTAGACTTGTGAGTGCTACATGGCCTTTCCTCTATTTTCGCGTTAAGAATGGTTGCTTGCTTTTTTTTTTTTTTTTTTTTTTTTTTAATGCGGCCGGTGCGGTAAACTGAAATGAGAGCAAAGGTAAAATGTGTTTATTGGCAGGAACACCATATCTGGATGTGCAGAGAGTTATCTGCAAATACTATTAGCATTCCATACCTGAAGTATTGCAGATGTATTTGCAATTTTGTAAAGTAGCAAAATGATATAATAACTAAAGATGTCAGAGCTAACTCTTGTCTTGTCATCACCTAGTATTAAGAGTTTCCTGTAGTTGGAGTGTTAAACAGGTACATGTTTGCTTGTAAGGGGTGGGTAACGTTAGACCATGAACAGATAGGTATTTATTAACCAAGACTTCTAAAATCTCACCATCAGTGGGCTCAGGAGTCAGCCCTGCCTCAAACTGACTGAGTGATACTGGTTTAGTTGCCTAACCTCTCTGTGCCTCAGTTTCTTGATCTATAAAATGGGGGATAAAAATGACACATTATATATTGTTATTGGGACTGAATTAATATGAACAAAGTACTAGAAAAATGCCTGGTGCAAAAGTATTATTGATTTTGTTACTGATCTGATGCCTGTGGAATCAGAAACTGATATTCCTTTTAATGCTGAATATTTTTATCAAAGTGTCTGTAGGGCTGAAACCAAATATACAATTTGACTGACCCCAGTTCCATTCATTCGTTCACTTAGTTCATGCAACACAACTGCATTTACAGTTGCACCAAAAAGAAGAAAATACTTAGGAATACACTTGAGGTAAAAGACTTGTACCCTGAAAACTATAAAACTGATGAAAGAAATTGAAAACAACACAAGCAAATGGAGAGATATCCATGCTCCTGGATTGGAAGAATTAATATTGTGAAAATGTCTGCATTATCTAAAGCAGTCTACAGATCGAATGCAATCCTTAGCAAAGTATCAATAGCATTTTTCACAGAGCTAAAACAATCCTAAAATTTGTGCGGAACCACAAAAGCCCCCAAACAACCAAAGCAATCTTGAGAAAGAACAAAGCTTGAGGTATTACAATCCCAAATTTCATGATATACTACAAAGGAGTAGCAACCAAAACAGTATGGTGCTTGCACAAAAATAGACACTAGGGCACCTGGGCGGCTTGGTTAAGTGTTCAAATCTTGATTTAGGCTCAGGTCATGATCTTGGAGTTGGTGAGATCGAGCCCTGCATCAGGCTGCCTGCATGAGGTTCTGTACTGACAATGTAGTGCCTGCTTGGGATTCTCTCTATCTCTCTCTGTCTCTCAAAATAAACAAACTTTAAAAAAATAGACACATCAGTGGAACAGAATAGAAAGCCCAGAAATAAACCCATCCAATAAATATTCGAGTACCTTTTATGCCAGGCTTGTGGTATGAGCTGGGGACACAATAATGAACAAACAAACACAGCTCCGGACATTAGGGGTTTTCAGAATCTGGTGATGATCCATATTGTGACATCCAGGGACTAGAAGGAAATTCACTGAAATATTTACCAAATATAAGAGTCCCCTCCTCTCTGAGATAATAGTATTATGGAATAGTGTTTTCAGTATTTTTATTGTTTTTTTTTCATGTCTTATTTTATATTTTTAAAGGTTTTTTTTACATGTATTATTTTATATTTTTAAAGCCATAAAAGTAGCTTCTACATTTTTTGGGTATTGAATGATGAAAATACTAGATCTGTATTTCACTGTATCATTAATCTGATGTTGTAGAATGGGAATTCTTTTTTTTTTAATGTTTTATTTAGTTTTGATATAGAGAGAGACAAAGCATGAGCAGGGGAGGGGCAGAGAGAGAGAGAGGGAGACACAGCATCAGAAGCAGGCTCCAGGCTCTGAGCCATCAGCACAGAGCCTCATGCAGGGCTCGAACCCACGAACATGAGATCATGGCCTGAGCCGAAGTCGGAGGTTTAACCAACTGAGCCACCCAGGCGCCCCTGGAAGTTCTTTTTTTTTTTTTAAGCCATTTTTTTTATTTTTGAAAGAGAGAGAGAGAGAAGCAGAGAGAGGGGGAGAAAAAGAATCCCAAGTTGATGTGGGGCTCGATCTCCCAAACTGTGAGATCATGAACTGAGATGAAATCAAGAGTCAGAGCCACCCAGGTGTCCCTAGAAGGGGAATTCCTAACCTAGTGATTCTCAGACATTATTGTGTGTAAATTGCACCTGAGGCTTTAATCAACTTCAGAGACCTGGGACCCATGCAGGTAGTCTCCGGTGCAGATCAGGAATACAAATTTTAACAAGCATCACAGATGATACTGATGCAGGCAGGTGGCCCACTTTGAGAACACAAGTCCATCAAGTACTCAGGAAAAGCTTTAGTCCATTTTCTCTAACAGCTTTAAGGGAAAAAGATGTGTGATAACCAGTGTCAAAGTACTTTGCTATTTGCTGGCAGGAATTATACCACTGATGTCATCTATATCTTGCAAAGCATCCCAGGTTAACATACAGAAGGACCTCCACACTTTATCCTATACTTCCCACTATCATTTAGCCAGATAACTGTTATTTTATGTTTGTTATCTAAAAACATAGACAGAAAAAGAAGGAGGTCTAAAAAGTCACCCATACCTGGGGAACCTGGGTGGCTCAGTTACTTAGGCGTCCAACTCTTGATTTGGGCGCAGGTCATGATCTCCCCATTCATGGGTTTGAGCCCCACATCCGGTTTTGCACTCTGCATGGAACTTGCTTGGGATTCTCTCCCCCCCCTCTCTGCCCCTCCCCTACGCATACTCTCTAAATCAATAAAAACTAAATAAATAAATAAATACTGTTTTTACGTTACCTGTATCTTATTTATTTCTTAAAATACTACTTTATGGCTTTCCTTGTCACTAAAATAAAAAGGATAAAAGGAGACACCAAATGCCTGAGGGTATTTTCCCCTCACCAATATTTCATTAAATAGAAGAGGAAATGGTTCTACCTCTGTAAACACAAAACCGGGAGAATACCTTAACATTCTCATCAGAGATAACACGAGTTCCCACTCATGTATCTATCAATAAAAATATTTTAATATGCCATCAGCATTCTCTTATAGAGTTTTCTTCCTTTTATTATTTCAAAAGCTGGAATCTACTTACGTTTCTTTAGCTGTAGGGCAAGCCTGCATGGAAAATGCGTATCAACTAAGGCACAATAGTAACAGAGTTTGAGCCTAATTATGCGTTAGGCACTGACCTGAGCACAGTGTTATGGGAAACGATCATTAGCATAAGCTAAGAATCTTAAACCTAGAAAGATCAGGGTGTGTGTGTGTGTGTGTGTGTGTGTATTATTATTATTTTTTTGGGGGGGGGCAGGTGAAGAAAGTCTATCTCAGAAAAGTTAGAGAAGACCAACAAGGAATGGGTCATAGTCCTAAAGCCTGATCTCCTGACCCTGGCTCCGTGTTCTCACTGTAACCACTGCCTCTCCAGTTCTAGCCATCTAGTTCTCATCAAAATTGTGAAGTAGGAAAAACTTTGTTTTCTATGAGCCTAATCTTTTTGTGTGAGTTTTCATTCCTCCTTTGACACTAGACATCATTGTATTTTATCCTAAGAAAAATACTCACTTATAATTTATTGTGACTTTGACTCAATATGACCCCTTTCTCCGGGGTATTTGTATTTGGGGACTAGTGAGAGAAATAGACTCTGGATATCACATCCTTTCCTTGGCCATATACTCTGCCTTTGTTGTAAAGAAAGCTCTGTAGGAGCACCTGGGTGGCTCAGTCAGTTAAGCATCTGACTTTGGCTCAGGTCATGATCTCTCAGTTCGTGTGTTCGAGCCCCACATCCGGCTCTGTGCTGACAGTTCAGAGCCTGGAACCTGCTTCAGATTCTGTGTCTCTGTCTCTTTCTGCCTCTTCCCCACTTGCACTCTGTCTCTCTCTCTCAAAATAAATAAACATTTAAAAATTAAAAAAAAAAAGAGGGGTTCCTGGGTGGCTCAGTCAGTTAACCGGCTGACTTTGGCTCAGGTCATAACCATCAGTGTGAGCTCCTTGTTGGGCTCTGTGCTCAGAGCCTGGAGCCTACTTCAGATTCTGTGCCTCCCTCTCTCTCTATCCCTCCCCCGCTTGCTCTTGTTCTCTGTCTCTGTCTCTCAAAATAAAAGTAAAAAAAAAAACATAAAAAAAGAAAGCTCTGTAGCTCTGAATTTAGATATGAAAAATAATAAGATGTAAAGTAAACCCAGACAAAGTCACACTGGCACACTGGGTTACCCCTAACAAATTTAGCGCATCATTTACTCAGTATTATCAGAACTAAGGTTTTATGGCTGCAATGGAGTAACAGGTGAACAATCAATCCAGGCAAGAAGAGTTTTACGTTGATTTATTTAAACATATTTACTGCGTACTGTGTTTCAGTATAATGTCTTAGAGCAGGGATTGGCAAACTATAGCCACAGGCCAAATTTGACCAACTGCGTATTTTTGTAAATAAAGTTTTATTAGAACACAGCCTTCCCGGTACATTTAAATATTGTCTATGGTGACTTTTGCACGAAAATGGCAGAGTTCAGTGGCCATGACAGAAACTGCATGGCCTGTGTTAACCTTAAAAATAAAACAATTATTTTGCCAGCAAAAGAAAGGAATTATTCGGGAATAGCAGAGAATTGGGATTCCAGACATGCAAGCTGCAGCACAGTCACAGGCAAGTCGAACACAGGAGAGGAATGTTACTTTTATGGAGAAGAAGGAGGAAGTTGTGAAGGTTTTTTTTTTATGTTTATTTATTTTTAAGACAGAGAGAGAATGTGAGCGGGGGAGGGGCAGAAAGCGAGGGAGACACAGAATCCGAAGCAAGCTCCAGGCTCTGAGCTGTCAGCACAGCGCCCGATGCAGGACTCAAACTCACAAACTGTGAGATCATGTCTTGAGCTGAAGTTGGACGCTCAACCAACTGAATCACCCAGGTGCCCCTGGAATGAAAGTCTTCAGTGAAAGTGTTGGAGAAGAGTTTGGGATAACGAAGATTTATAAATTGGGTTGTAGGGGAAGTGGATTTCTTGTAGGAAAGATGATGTACATCTTTTCCCCTTCAGGGCCTGTAACTGATGATTCTTTCCAGTTGTGGATCCTTCTGTTGGATTTGTAATCGGCACTTGTTCCTATAATTGATATCAAGTGACATAACTCCTCCTTCCAGTTCCCCTTTTATCATCTAACTCCCCTTTAGTGAGATTTCCCTTTATTAATTTTGACACCTGCAAATCCTCTGTGTGGCTCTTTACAAACACATGTGGCGGTCCCCGAAGGAGCTAGACATAATAAAGAAGACCTTGAACAATACAGGTAGATCCTTTGCTCTTATGAAGCCTATATTTTACAGGAAGGAGACAATAAACCAAATAACTTTAGAGAGAAAAATGTCATGAAGAAATGATGTTATGACAGAGAGTTGACTTGGTGAGAGAGATGCTTGAGATAAGATGGCCAGGAAAGTTCTCTCTAAGCAGATGATATCTTAGTGGCAGAACAAGCCAACTATGGAACCACGAGTAAATCTAGAGGAAGTCCCTTTAGGCAGAGAAAACAGCAAATGAAAATATCCTGAGAGAAAAACTGGGCTTGTGTGAGGAACAGGAAGGCGGTCAGAACGTCCAGAAGTGTGACTGCGGAGTTCTAGGTGGATTCAAGCCCAGCGTCCCCCTTACCCGCTCTTGTGGGTGGAGAGCCGGGTATTTGTTGGCACCGCGGCCATTAACCTCTGCCCTGAGGCCCTACTGTTGAGGATCTCAGCCCTAGGGAACCTGGTCCTGGCAGGACATTCTCAGATGACATCTGCTGGTCAGCCGCAGACATCCCAGTTCAGGAAACCCTAGTGGAGCCCTTACTTTGTATCCTTACAGCCACTCAACTTTTATCTTTTGTCTTTTTGTTATGCTCATTTAATTGATCTTATTTACTTGAGCATTCATTCACATTTTGTCCTTACCATTGCCTTTAAAAGATGCTAGTTCAGTTAAATCGCATGTATTGATTTCCTTTTAATATTCTTTTAAAAAGCTCTTTTTATAAATGTCGAGTAGCACAGGCATAAGTTGGGACTGCCTATTTCACAAGGAAGGTGTGTTGTCCCAAGGCAATAGCCTTTCCAACCCACATCAAAAAGTGGCTGCTTCTACCACCCCGCCTCTGTGATTAACCCCTGGCATTAGTTCCCCAGCCTCTTTTTGTTGCACACCTATCCTTACTTAACATGAAGCCTAGGGGAGCCTGGGTGGCTCAGTCAGTTAAGCGTCAGGGTTCAACTCAGGTCATGATCTCATGGTTCGTGGGTTCGAGCCCCGCGTTGGCTCTGTGCTGACAGTTAGCTCAGAGCCTGGAGCCTGCTTCGGATGCTGTATCTCCCTCTCTCTCTGACCCTCCCCTCCCCTGCTCGTGCTCTCTCTCTGACTCTCAAAAATAAATTAAAAAAAAAAACAAACCGTGAAGCCTAGAAACTAATTGAGGAAAGAGAGAAATTGCTGATTAAAACCCAACTGTTCAAGGGCTCAACCTGGGTGGCTCAGTCCGTTGAGTGTCCAACTCTTGATTTTGGCCCACAGTCCCATGACCACGGTATCAGGCCCCAAGCTGGCTCTGTGCTGTGTGGAGCCTGCTCAAGATTCTCTCTCTTTCTCCCTCTGCCCCTCTCCTCTGTTTTCGTGCCCTCTCTCTCTTTCAAAATAAATAAATAAACCTAAATAAAATAGCTGATCTATAAGAAATCACTTTTACATTATTGTAAATGATTGAGATGTTAACATGTGAATGCTGTTAGTGGGAAATTTTGCACAAAGAGATAAAATGTGTTAGACTCCTCCTTGGACTTTTTGCTTTATTTTTATTTTTTTTAAATTTTTTTTCATGTTTGTTTATTTTTGAAAGAGAGACAGAGTGTGAGTGGGAGGGGGGGGCAGAGAGAGAGGGAGACACAGAATCTGAAGCAGGCTCCAGGCTCTGAGCTGTCAGCACAGAGCCTGATGTGGGGCTCGAACCCACGAACTGTGAGATCATGACCTGAGCGGAAGTCAGATGCTTAACGGACTGAGCCATGCTCACGGCTCTTTTTCCTTTATCTTAGACTGATTTGCCCTGCGTATTCTTTCTCTCCTCTTCCTGAAGAAAAGATTTTCAATACTAAACCCATATATGCCAACGAAGAACTCTACCCAAAAATATTGATTCCACCTAAATGAAAGCAGAAGTTGAATATTTTAAGAGGACAGGAGAATAAAAAATAGCTAGAGGAGTATAATTTTATTAAAAATGAGCTAGTACATTGTTGTACTTGTTTTAGTCAGCATTCAATGAGGATACAGGATAACAATCCCCAAATAGTGAACATTTTATTTGACCAGTGTATTGGTGAACGGGCCTTATAGAGGGGATAGAGATGAAGAATCTAAATGAGGTGCAGATGTTTAAAGAGGCTTTTACCTGACCCAGATTTCTACCACGTGCATCCTTGCAGCCCAAGTAACTTCTTTAACATCTGGGGAACAGACCAAAGCGATCCTAAGATTCATCAACAAGTTATTGAAGGCAGCCTCAGCTTGAACCTCATCATTCTTCTAGCTCTAGTGTGATATTTGCAGGTAACTATTGGGTATCTAATATAAATGCCAAATGACTTTCAACAATAGATGAGGAAACTGGGGTCTAAAGAAGGGAAATAGTATACCAGGGTCACATAGGAAGTTGGGAAGGGAAGAAGCCAGGATACAGTGTGAAGCCTGATGGATTCTTTCTCTGACACCATGCTGTTTTGAATAATCCTGTCTTTGAGAATCGTTATAAATTTTGCAGAGAAACTCACTTTCTGTGGTTCAGAAGAGCAGATGAAGTAAAAGCTTTATGCCAATTTGATGTCTTTAATTATGAAATATTTAAAACATCTACAGAAGTAGACAGAATAACAATGAATTTCAATGCATTCATTGCTTATTTTTAAAAATTATCTATGCATGGCCAATCTTGTTTCATCTATGCCCCTACCTACTTCTCCCCATTCTATTATTTTGGTTTTTTTTTCATTCTATTATTTTGAAGCAAATCCCAGATATAATAGTTTGTCTGTAAATATTTCTTTTTTTTTTAGTTTATTTTTGAGGGGAAAGGGACAGAAAGAGGGATAGAGAGAATCTCATGCAGACTCCATACTCTCAGTGCAAAGCCTGACCAAGGGCTTGATCTCGCATGAAATCATGACCTGAGTGGAAATCAAGAGTTGGACATTTAACCACTGAACCACCCACGCGCCCTGTCTGTAAATATTTTAGTTCGTATCACTAGAGATGAGAAATCTTTTAAAAACCACATATAATCACAAACCCATTATAATACATTAAACATTAACCATAATTTATTAGTGGCATTAATTATGGACATTGAGTGTAGAAATTTCCCAAATTTGTCTTTTCTTAACATTGCAATTGGTTGACACATCTTTTAAGTCTCTTTAATCTCCACTCTCCCCCCATCTCTTTCCTTTTTCTTGTAATTTTTTTGTACAATAGAATTTCCCAGGGTGGATTTTATTGACCGCATCCCTAGGGTACAGTTTAGCATGTGCTTCTGTCCTCTGTGTTTTTGTAAAATGGTAACTGTAGTCAGCTCTAGAGGCTTGACCACACTCAGGTTAGAAATTTTTGGCAAGACTATTTCAGAGATAATAGCGTGCCACGTGAGAGCTGATTGTCACTCCTTTTGTGATGCGTTGGCATTGGTGGTTGATGCTTGGTGCTGACATCCAGGAATTCATTAGGGGCTGTGAAATTGTGATAATCTAGCTCTGTCATTCCTTCTGCATTTATTAGCTAGAACTCTTCCAGAAATTTGCCCATATATGCTCTTTGATTACCTATGGTTGCGTTTGCATGGGAAAGACAAATTAAAAACAAACAGGTTCACTAGCAATGTAAAAATTCAGAAAGGGTTCAAAATTTAGACATGGAGATAAGTTAAGAATACATAGTGTTTGGAAATACTCACGCTAGCCACCAGGGTCAGCAAGGTCACCTTAACTATTGTTGCCCAACTTGCTTTTTTAAATATATGGTGTTTTATCTTAACTAGAGTGACTTTCAAGGATTCAAGGATTTCTTTATTTATATAAGCTTTGCAAAGGAAAAAAAAATTAACAGAAGACTTTAACGTGATTGATCCTTTACAAGGGAAGAGGTCAGAACTCAGAAGAATGAGTCATGAAGAATTTTTAAAATATTATTTGGTTCTGTCATTAAACTAGTTGGACAGAAAAGTAATTAAGGCAATAGTCTTGATTATAATTGGTCACCACTCTAGTTCTGTTAAGGATAATTAGTAGTTACTTTTAGTTCTACAAATACTTCAGCTTCTATCAGAATTTGCCTTAAATTGTTCATTTCAACTGTCTTTTTAGGTCCTGCCACATAGTAAATGTTCAGTTAATACTGAATACAGACCTACCTTCCCCTCTTTTTTTGTGACTACATGCCTCCTACTGTTTCTGTGACATTCTAATAAGAATCTCATTAGGTTCAAAGGCATTTGAAAAATTTAGTATTATTATTGGTTAATGGAAATGCAGTTCCTGAGCCAACGCTATCACTTATATAAGCAATATCATGAAAAACTGTCATCATTACTTTGTTGAGGTCTACCCCAGGCCAGCACCGAAGTGTTTGCCAAAACAACGGGAGACATGGTTCTAGCTATCATGAATGAAGCTTGCTGGCTACATTAGGAGGTAGTGTTTTCTATGTTCTAGCATTACCCCCCCCATTTCTGAGGGAGGACCCGCACACTGTGCCAGCCGTGGAGAAGCCTGCCTGAGCCAGCGCCCATGGGATTTGTTGCCTTCCAGCATTAGCTGCAATTCACTGAACTAGGAGTTCATTTTTCCAGGAAACTTCCATACGTTACAGCATGAGAGAAGTCTAGCCAGCAAGTGTGTGGCCCAGAGATTTTACCAATGAAATAGATAAAATTTATCTTTTGCATTTCTCTCTGTTTATTGTCCTTAAAAACATGCATACTTCAATCACGTGTACCTGTGCTGATCCTCCCTATGGTGCAACTGAATGAAGCATGGCTATGGGTCCAGTAGAATTTGTGCTCACCTGCTCTTTTACACAAAGGTCTACAGCTTTAAAAGACAATACACTTATAGTTAGAATTTCTGGTGTGTCAATTTGTATCATTTCTAGTGAACCAAAGTCGCGACATTCTTAATGTTGACATATAGTAGTCATGAAGAAGTCTATATGTGGAGGATGGCCTCTTTTACCATGTGGACCCATTCTGCTCCCCACCAACACTCATCCTCCCCTCCAAACTCTGTAGCAGGTACTGCTCGAGCTTTGGACCTTGCAAAATGAACTTCTGCCACTGACTGTACATAATTTCATCATTTAGACTAAGTTGTATTCAGTAGCCAGACTATCTCCCAGAACATTAGCATGCCTTTTCATTAGACTACTCAGAGCATAAGAATAAACACAAATTTGAATTCCTTAAACAGTTTAAAACAAACTGATATCCTTTGGAAGAGGCTGAGTTAACAGGTCAATAGCCTTTACTTCAGGAAAAAGAAAAAACAAGTAGGAAAAAAACTCATGTTTTAAGGAGATTGCTTAAGATCCTTGATTCTGCCAGAAGATAGGTTGCAAATCAGTATTTAAAATATAAAATAATAGAGACCAAGGGAGAAGCACATAGTCTCAGAGACCTCTAAAGGACATCTAATAAAATCTTCATGAAAAGAAGGTAATAGCAACTTTTAATTCTTAGCTACTTTCTGCAAATGAAGAGAGCTGAGGAAATAAACTGTTAGCTTTGAAACAAGACAGAAACTCCTACGATAGCCAAGTTGTGGCAGCGAGGTGGTCTTCTGGGACACATTGTAAAGGTCATTAATGGACATCCATCCATACTCTGTCTAGTAGTATTATCTCGACCCACTGATACCAAGTATCAATCAAAAGCGGAATTGAGAGAGGAATTTTTTTAATGGAAATTTGTCATTTTTGTAGTCTTATTCAAATAGTCTATATCCATTCCTGCATTAAGCCAGATTTTTAGAAAGCTGAGGACATGGTTCAAGTCTAATTAGCTCCTCTAAATTGTTTGACTCAAATGAACTTAGTATGATAGCATAACTTTATATCAAGAAATGCTATAGGAAACAGCCCTATAAAATACTTTATTGTGTTTATCTTAATGTAGCTAACTTTTATTTATTTTATTTTTTGAGAGAGAGCATAAGCAGGGGAGAGGGACAGAGGGAAAGAGAGAAATAATCCCAAGCAGGCTCTACGCCGAGGGTGGACCCTACACTTGATCCTGTTACCCTGGGATCATGACCTGAGCTGAAATCAAGAGTCAGATGCTCAATGGACTGAGCTACCCAGGCACTACAAAGTAGCTAACTTTTCTTTTTAAGTTTATTTAAACTTAGAGATTTAAACTTAGAGATTTAGATAGAGATTTAGTTATTTAAACTTAGAGATTGAGAGAGCGAGTTGGGGAGGGATATAGAGACGGGAAGAGAGAGAGAACTGCAGGCGGGCTCTGTGCTGTCAGCACAGAGCTTGAATTCATGAACGGGGAGATCATGACCTGAACCAAAACCAAGAGTCTGAGGCTTACCTGACTGAGCCACCCAGGCACCCCCCCATCCCGCAAAGTCACTGACTTAAAAAATTATTTTTTTCTGCCAGAAGGGTCCAGAGACAACTTACTTTTCTTTGGCTTTAGTGTATATGTTTATAATAGAATAATCTTCAAGTAATCTGGTTACTAGGATAATCATCAACATGAATTTTGAGGAGTTAACCAGCACATGCATTCAGGGAAGCCAAGCCTCATTCCTTCCTTCCTTCCTTCCTTTATCCATCCATTCAGCAGGTTTTTCTAAGGCGTTTCATGTGTGTTATTTGCCACAATCATGCCTTCCTTAGCAGAGAATCTCTTCAAATCTTTTGCCCATTTTTTATTGCATTGTTTCGTTATTGATGAGTTTTGAGAGTTCTCCATATGTTCTGGATATAAATCCTTTATCATATATGTACAGTATGATATTTTATCCTATCTATACCATGGTTTCTTTTTCCTATTTTCTATTTCCAACAATACTTTTCAAAGAGAAGAGATTTTAGTTTTGATGAAGTCCAAGGTATTATTCTTTTATGAATTGTGCAAGTATCTGGACTTTCCCTTCTCTTCTAGTGATTTATGTGTCTACCTTGTCACCAATACCAGACTGTCTTGATTACTGTTTCCTTAGGGTTAGCGTTGAAACAAAGTTTTGAAAGTTTTACAATCTCTCAAAATTGTTTTGGTTATTTCAGCCCCTTTTCTTTCCCATATAAATTTTTAGAATCAGCTTATTAATGTTTTACCAAAATTCTTCCAGAATGTTTGACTTGGACTGTATTGAATTTGTAGATCAATTTGGGGAGAATTGACACCTTAATAATATTGTTTTTTTTTTATCATGAAGTAGTATTTCTTTTAATTTATTTAACTTTGACATTACTCATCACTGGTTTGTAGTTTCAAGCATATCTTGCATGTATTTCATTAGATGTAAATACCTAAGTATTTAATGTTTTTTGGTTCTATCATAAAAGATTTTTTAAAATTTCAATTTATGATTGTTTGTTGCTTATATAGAATTACCATTGATTTGTGTGCATTGATATTATATCTTGTAACCTTACTAAACTTATTAGTTCAAGAAGCTTTTTTATAGATTCCTTGAGATTTTCGACATATATGATCATGTTACCTATGAATAGAGGCAGCTGTATTTCTTCCTTTTTTATCCATATTCCTTTTATTTCCCTGTCTTGATTTATTATACTGACAAGGACCTCCAATATAATGTTGAATTAGAGTATGACAGCAGACATCCATTTCTTGTTCCTGATTTCAGGGATAAAGCTTTCAGTCTTTTGCTTTAAGTGTAGTGATGGTTGTTGGGGTGTTTTTGAAGATGTTCCCTCTTAAGTTGATGAGATTCTCTCTTCTCTTAGTCTGCTGAGAATTTTTTCTATTATTATTATTAATGGATGTAGAATTTGATAAAATTTTTCCATGTTTATTGAGAGAATATTATTTTTCCTTCTTTAAATCTGTTGATATGGTACATTTTATTGATTAATTTTTTAATGTTGAATTAACTTTCATTTTCTGGATAAAGCTTACTTGGTCTTATATTGCTAATATTTTGTTGAGGG
>PISW01004055.1:0-40755 GCA_004023785.1 Mungos mungo | reverse complement strand
GTATAAACATTGAACTCATCTGAGCCTGAAGTTTTCCTTCTTCGAAAAATTTCCATTGAGAATTCAATTTCTTTAAGACTTAGAGCCATTTAGATCATTTATTTTTTCATGAGTGAGGTTTGATAATCTGTGTCATTCAAAAAATTTGCCCATTTTATCTAAATTGCCAAGTCCATGGGCATAGTTTTGAACACAATCATATTTCTCGATTGTTCTTTAAATGTTTGTGGGATCTGTAGTGCAGGTCTTTATTTCATTCCTAATATCAGTAATCTGATTCCCTCCTATATCCATGATAGGGTGTGACCGGAGATTTATCAGTTTTATTCCTCTTTTCAAAGAATCAGCTGTTGGTTTCACTATTGTTTTTTTCTGTTTTCAATTTCATTGATTTCTGCTCTTCTTTTCTTATTTTCCTCCTTCTCTTGCTTTGAGTTAATTCACTTTTCTCTCCCAATTCCTTAAGGTAGAAACTTAGATTATTGACTTAAGGTTTCTTCTTTTCTGATATCAGCATATATGGTATAATTTTTCCTCTATGCATTGCTTTTGCTACATCCCATATATTCTGATATGTTGTTATCTCATTTTTATTTGATTCAAAATATTTCCTACTTTCCCTGTGATTTCTTCTTTTACCCACATATTGTTTAGTAACATTCCATTTCCAAAGATTTGGAGGTTTTCCAGATTTCTCTTTGTTATGGATTATAGTTTCATTCTGTTATGGGTAGAAAGCATACTACATATGGTTTTTTAATTCTTTTAAATTTGTGGAAACATTTCAGAATATGAATCTCTTCAGTTAGCCCAGCATCTGGTTTATCTTGGTGGAAATGTTCCATATGTACTTGAAAAGAATATGCATTCTGTCATTTTGGGTGGAATATTGGCTTCACCCAATGTAAGCTAAGCAAACTGGTTCACAGTATTATGTATGCTATAAAATTAGGTTGCCCTAATCTTTCATTAATCACAAGCTACCTTCAAATAATACTCTACTGCTTCTCACATAGTATAAGAATGTTATGATAGTATGCTTCCAACACCCCATTTCTATCCTTCATCCTGTGATTGGCATTTTTCTTTTACATATGCCACAATTCAATAGTCCAATGATACTGTTTTTCTATAAGTAATAAATTATCTTTTAGAGCAATTAAAAACAAAATATCAGGAGGAGAGTTAAAATGGTGGAGAAGCAGGGGGCCTGGATTTTCCTTATCCTTCAAACACAGCTGCACTAAGGTCAGATCACTTGGAACACCCAGGAAATAGATCTGAGGTGTGACAAAAGGATTTCCACAGTTAGAGGGAGATAGCTTGGAAGAATGGAGGTGCATGCATGTGAGTTGTGGGAGATAAAATAATGGGGCTAAGGAGGAGAGGGAACCCTTTCTGTGGAAAGACAAAAGAGAGAGAAAGAGAGAAAGGTTGTGAATGTGTGGCATCAGCACAAGATGAAAACCTCTTTGGACCATGGACTAGGGAGGGAGAAGTTCTGAGTGTATAAATTCTTTTCTGCAAATGGTCATTGGAGCTGGAACTCTGAAGTTTTGGAAGCACATTACTTTCTTCTGAGTGGAGCCACGGTGCAAACTCCTGGGGAGGATGGAGCCATCCCCATAGTGCATAGCATGGTGTAGCAATCTCCACGGTACAGTGGAAGAGAACAGTCCTCTTCCTGGGGTACATTGGGAGAGGGTTTATTACCTCCCCAATGACAAAAGTCCCTGCAATTGCCAAAGGCCTTTCATCAGCAGGATGGAGAAGGTCTACTCCAGAGGAGGGGAGTGCATCTGCACCTTTCCAGGTCCTTTAAGACCTCAGGTTTTGAATCCCAGCCAATCACCAAGGGAAAGGTGCAGGGGAATGTGGCATAGGGCAAGTTGATTGCCCTCGCTATTTTGTGAGGGCTGCCTGAATAGCAGGGGTTGAGATCCTCAGTCCAGGGAAGGGAGATTGGAGTGATGCCATTTCTTCCCCCAACACCAATGTGGTGGGACTTTAGAGAGCAGGAAAGTGGACCCCAGTAGAGGTGGGACGCACTTACACCAACCCACACCCCTCCGTGCCTGGCAACTGCTTATCCACTGGAGCAAGACTGACTGACCCAACACACCCAGTGTCTCCTCCAGACCAGCACAGCCACCACCCTTGGGCACCAATAAACAACTCTTTCTTTTTCTGTTTTTCCTCCCTCTTCTTTTTATCCTTTGGAATCATGCTCATAGTTTATGATTTTTTTGGTCATTTCTTATTATCCATTTTTACTTTTTTGATCAGACTTTTTTATTCTATTGTTTTTTCTTCTATTTTCCTTGTTTCTAGCCTTTTTTTCCTTCTTTCATTTCCTTTTGCCTTCCTTGTAGTTAGCCTTATAGTTTTTTTATATTCTGTTTGGTTTTGTTTTTTCCCCTTCCCTTTTTCTCTTTTTATGGGTTTCCCGTCTTTCTTTCTTTTTTTTTTTAATGTTTTATTTATTTTTGAAACAGAGATTCAGAGCATGAGCTTTCTTTTCCCCCAGGGTTACTCCAACAAACAAATCATGGCACACCTAGTTAAAGGTTCAAACACTCAACCATT
This sequence comes from Mungos mungo, assembly GCA_004023785.1. Taxonomy (NCBI): domain Eukaryota; kingdom Metazoa; phylum Chordata; class Mammalia; order Carnivora; family Herpestidae; genus Mungos; species Mungos mungo. Next base: position 38,169 of record PISW01004055.1, on the reverse strand, counting down.
ACAAGCAAGGAGGAGCTCAGCAGAGGACTGACCAGTGGGAGAGAGCAGCCAAAACACAATAGCAGAGTATATGCAACATACACCAGAAACATCCCGAGGTGCCAGGCCCTGGACGGTGTATGATCCCTTTTTAATATAGTAGTACTTTTAGGTGCAGGACACATAACACACTTATAAAATACACAAAAGGCAGAAACTTAGCCAAAATGACAAGAGAGAGTAATTCTCCCCCAAAAGAAAGTTCAAGAAGAAATCACAGGCAGAAACTTGCTCAAAACAGATATAAACAATATATCTGAACAAGAATTTAGAATAAATCTCCTAAGACGAATAGCTGGGCTTGAATAAAGCATTACAGACACCTGAGAAAACCTTGCTGCAGGGATCAAAGATCTAAGAACTGGTCAGGATGAATCAAGAAATGCTATAGCAGAGATGCAAAATAAACTAGTTCAGTGGTAGCAAGGATGTAAGAAGCAGATGAGAGAACAAGTGAAATAGGAGATAAAAATGGAAAATAATGAAGCTGAAAAAATAGGGAAAGGAAATAACTAGGTCATGAGGGGAAAATTAGAGAACTAAGTGATTCCATGAAATGAAACAATATCCATATCATAGGAGTTACAGAAGACCAAGAAAAAGGAGCAGAAGGTTTATTTGAACAAATTATAGCTGAGAACTTCCCTAATTTGGGGAAGGAAACAGGCATCTACATACTGGAGGCACAGAGAACTCCCTTCAAAATCAACAAAAGCAGGTCAACACCATGTCACACTATAGTGAAACTGGCAAACTACAAAGAGAAAGAGAGAATTCTGAAAGCAACTGGGGACAAAACATTTTTAATCTACAAGGGTAGACACTTAGGTTGGTACCTGTCCACTGAAACTTGGCAGGCCAGAAGGGAGTGGCAGGAAATGTTCAATGTGCTTAAAAGGAAACATGTGCAGCCAAGAATCCTTTATCCAACAAGGCTGTCATTCCATAAAATTATGAATCATTCAAAATAGAATAAGAGACAAAGACCTTCCCAGACAAAGAAACACTAAAGGAGTTCATGACCACTAAACCAGCCCTACAAGAGATTCTAAGGAGGACTGTGTGAATGGAAAGCAGCAAAGACTACAAAGGAACAGAGAATATCACCACAAACCCGAAATCTATAGATAACATGATGGCACTAAATTAATAGCTTTCAATAATCACTCTGAATGTAAATGAACTAAATGCCTCAATCAAAAGATATAGTGTATCAGAATGGATAAAAATAATAAGATTCATCTATAAGCCTACAAGAGACTCAATTTAGACCTCAGGACACCTGCATATTGAAAGTGGGGGCATAGAGAACCATCTCTCAAGCTAATGGAGGTCAAAAGAAAGCTGGAGTAGCCATACTTACATTAGATAAACTAGATTTTAGACTATAACAAGAGATAAAGAAGGGCATTATATCATAATTAAGGGGTCTATCCATCAAGAAGAGCTAACACTTATAAATATTTATGCCCTCAACTTGGAAATCCTGAAATATATAAATCAATTAAACACAGACATAAACAAGCTCAATGATAATAATAGCCTTATTGTATGAGACTTTAACATTCTACTTACAGCAATGGATAGATAATCTAAGCAGACAATGACACACTGGACCGGACGGACTTAACAGGTATATTCAGACCATTTCATCCTAAAGCAGTAGAATACACATTCTTCTCAAGTGCCCATGGGACATTTTCCAGAATAGATCACATACTGGGTCACAAATCATCCCTCAACAACTACCAAAAGATAGAGGTCATATCATGAATATTTTCAGACCACAACAGTATGAAACTTGAAATCAACCACAAGAAAAAAAATTGGAAAGCCCCCAAACACATGGAGGTCAAAGAACATCCTACTAAGAATGAACAGCTTAACCAGGAAGTTAAAGAAGAATTTTTTTAAAAAAATACATGGAAGCAAACGAAAATGAAAACATGACAGTCCAAACACTTTGGAATGCAGCAAAGGCAGTCCTAAAAGGTAAATACATTCCAATTCAGGCCTATCTCAAGAAGCAACCTAACCCTAACCCTACACCTAAAGAAGCTAGAAAGGCAGCAGCAAAGAAAGCCCAAAGCCAGCAAAAGAATGGAAATAACAAAGATTATAACAATATAGTATCCAGAAACAACAACAACAGTAGTAGAATAGATTCATGAAACGAAGAGCTTGTTTTTTTGAAAGAATAAACACAATTGACAACCCTTTAGCCAGACTTCTCAAAAAGAAAAGAGAGAGGACCCAAACAGATAAAATCACAAATGAAAGAGGAGAGATCACAATCAACACTACAGAAATACAAGTAATTATTAGAGAATACTATGAAAAATTGCATGCTAATGAACTGGACAATCTGGAAGAAACGGACAAATTCCTAGACACTCCCATGCTACCAAAACTCAAACAGGAAGAAATAGAGATTTGAACAGGCCCATAACCAGCGCAAAAAAAAAAAAAAAAAAAAAAAAAAATCAGTTGTTAAAAATCTCTCAAAAAATAAGAGTCCTGGGCCAGAAGGCTTCCCAGAGGAAATCTACCAGACATTTAAAGAAGAGTTAATACCTATTTTCCTCAAACTGTTCCAAGAAAAAGAAATGGAAGGAAAACTTCCAAACTCATTCTATGAACCCAGCATTACCTCGATTCCTAATTATCCCACTAAAAAGGAGAATTACAGGTCAATATCCCTGATGAAACTGGATGCAAAAATTCTCAACAAGATACTAGCAAATTTAATTCAACAGTACATTGAAGGAATTATTCACCATCATCAAGTGGGATTTATTCCTGGGTTTCAAGGATGGTTCGATATTCACAAATACATTAAGGTGATACACCGTATTAGTTAAAGGAAGGCTAAGAACCATATGATTCCTTCAAGAGGTACAGACAAAATACAGTATACTTTCTTTATAAAAGCCCTCAATAAAGTCAGGATAGAAGGAACGTAACTTCATAAAGGCCATATATGAAAGGCCTACGGTTAGTACCATCCTCAATGGGAAAAAACTGAGAGCTTTCCACCTAAGATAAGGAACACAACAGGGACGTCCACTCTCACCACTGTTGCTCAAATAGTACTGGAAGTCCTAGACTCAGCAACCAGACAACAAAAATAATAAAAGGCATCCAAACTGGCAAGAAAAAAGTCAAACTTTCACTCTTTCCAGATGACATGATTCTGTATGTGGAAAGCCCAAAAGTCTGCACCAAAAAATTGCTAGAGCTGATACATGAATTCAGCAAAGTTACAGGATATAAAATCAACATACAGAAATAGGTTGTACTTCTTTATACCAAAAGCGAAGCAGCATAAAGAGAAATCAAGGAATCAATCCCATTTACAATTGCAGCAAAAACTGTAAGATACCCAGGAATAAACCTAAACAAAGTGGTAAGAGATTTGTATGCTGAAAACTATAGAATGCTTATGAAAAAAAATGAAGAAGACACAAAGAAATGTAAAAACCTTCCATGCTCATGGATTGGAAGGACAAACATTATTAAAATGTTGATATTATATGGGGTGCATGGGTGGCTCAGTCAGTTGAGTGACCAACTTCAGCTCAGGTCATGATCTCATGGTTTATGTGTTCAAGCCCTGTGTCAGGCTCTGTGCCCAAAGCTGGAGCCTGAAGCCTGCTTTAGATTCTGTGTCTTCCTCTCTGCCCCTCGCCTGCTTGTTCTCTCTCTCTCTCTCTCTCTCTCTCTCTCTCTCTCTCTCTCTCTCTTTCACACACACACACACACAAATAAGCATTACAAAACTTTTTAATGTTGATACTACCCAAAGCAACCTACACTCAGTGCAATCCCTATCAAAATAACACCAGCATTCTTCACAGAGTTAGAACAAACAATCCTAAAACGTGAATAGAACCAGAAAAGACTCTGAATAGCCAAAGTGATGTTGAAAAAGAAAACCAAATCTGGAGGCATCACAATTCTGGACATTAAGCTGTATTGCAAAGCTGTAGTCATCAAGATAGTACGGTACTGGCAGAACAGATACATAGATCAATAGGAAAGAATAGAGCACCCAGAAACGGACTCCACAAATATATAGCCAACTAATCTTTGATGAAGCAGGAGAGTATCCAATGGAAAAAAGGCAGCCTCTTCAGCAAATGGTGCTGGGGAAACTGGACAGCAACATGCAGAAGAATGAAACTGGACCACTTTCTTACACCATAAACAGTAATAAGTTCAAAAGGGATGAAAGACCTAAATGTGAGACAGAAGCCATCAAAATCCTACAGGAGAAAACAGGAAGTATGTTCTTTGACCTCGGCCACAGCAACTTCTTACTTGAAATGTCTCCAGAGGCAAGGGAAATAAAAGCAAAAATAAACTACTGGGACCTCATCAAGAGAAAAGGCTTTTACACTGCAAAGGAAACAATCAACAAAACTAAAAGGCAATGAAGGGAATGGGCGAAGATGTTTGCAAATGACATATCAGACAAAGAGTTAGTATCCAAAATCTATAAAGAACTGACCAAACCCAACAACCAAAAACCAAATAATCAAGTGAAGAAATGGGCAGAAGACATGAATAGACACTTTTACAAAGAAAACATCCAGCTGGCTAACAGACACATGAAAAGATGCTCAGCATCACTTAACATCAGGGGAATAGAAATCAAAACCACAATGAGATACCACACCTCTCACCTATCAGAATGGCTAAATTAATAGCCCAGGAAACAATAAATGTTGGCAGGATGTGGAGAAAGGGGAACCCTCTTGCACTATTGGTGGGAATGCAAACTGTTGAGGTCACTCTGGAAGACAGTATGGAGGTTCCTCAAAAAATTAAAAATAGAACTACCCTATGACCCAGCAACTTCACTACTAGGCATTTACCCAAAGGATACAAATATGCTGATTTGAATGGGCACACACTCCAATGTTCATAGCAGTGCTATCAACAGTAGCCAAGTTATGGAAAGAGCCCAAATGTCCGTCAACTGATGAATGAATAAAGATGTAGTACATATCTTCAATGGAGTATTACTTGGTGATGAAAAAGAACGAAATCTTGCCATTTACAACAAGGTGGATGGAATTAGAGGGTATTACGCTATATGAAATAAGTCAGTCAAAGAAAGGCAAATATCATATGATTTTACTCATACGGGGGATTGGAGAAACACAACACATGAGAGAAGGGAAGGAAAAATAAGAGAAACATAGAGAGGGAGGCAAATCATAAGAGATTCTTAAATACAGAGAACAAAGTGAAAGTTGCTGGTGGGGAAGTGGGTAGGAGGATGGGTTAAATGGGTGATGGGCATTGATGAGGGCACTTTTTGGGATGAGTACTGGGTGCCATCTGTAAGAGATGAATCACTGGATTCTACTGAAGCCAAGACTACACTGTATGGTAACTAACTTGAATTAAAAATTAAAATAAATAAATAACAAAAAATACAACCCAAATGTCTTTTTTTTTTTTAAGTGACCTTGGCAATGAGTGCAGAGCCAACATGGGGCTTAAACTCACAACTATGAGATTAAGAGTTGGATGCTCAGCCAACAGCCGGCTAGGTGCCCCAAATCAAAATGTCTTTCATATTTTACTTTCAGTTTAACCATTTCTGGAGATTTTTATTTCTTTTTGTAGATCTAACTTTCTGTCTGGCATGATATTCCTTTGCCTGTGGAATTCCCTTGACCTTTCCTTTGGGGACAGGTCTTCTGGTAGTTAATTCTCTCTTTTCATTTTCCCATATTTATGTGACATTTTAAATATTTTGATTGAAGAGGAATACCATCAATCCTTTTTTTCTTTCCTGTAGGCACATTAAGAGGTAAAAATCTATTTTCTGTCCCCTTGAACCTGGGCTCATCTTGTGACTTACGGTGACCAATGAATATGGCAGAAGTAATCGTGTGCCCACTCTGAGCCTTGCCTATAAAAGGACCGGCAACTTCTGTATTTCCTGAGGAATCCAGCCACCTGCATGTAAAGAGGCTCAAGCATACACTGTATTATGAGACACCATGTAAAGAGAAAAAAGCCACATGGAGGAACACCAGGCACCAGACAGGAAGTGAAATCACCTTGGACCTTCCACCCCAGCCCGGCTACCTGCTAAATTCAGCTGAGAAAGTGACTTCAGCTGACTCTGCACACAGCTGGAGAGCCACCCATCTTAGCCCTGCCTGGTTCTCAACCCCATCACATAGCGATGATAAAAGTCAGACAGATGTTTGGTTTATTTAAAACACGTTATTGCATTCTTGCAGACTATACACCCCCTTGTGGCTTGCACCCAGATAGAACTGCTCCCCCACTCCACTGACAGACCACTGAACAAGAGTGAAAAACTTAAAATTACATAGCACTGTTCCTCCTACTTTCCAGTGATTCCTGATTGTTAGGTGTCTACTGGCCAATTACGTGGATGAGAAGTTAATAATCTTACTATGCAGGGGCTCCTGGGTGGCCCAATCAGTTAAGCGTCTGACTTCGGCTCAGGTTATGATCTCAAGGTTTGTGAGTTCGAGCCTCACATTGGGTTCTCTGCTATCAGCGTGGAGCCCACGTCAGATCCTCTGTCTCCCTCTCGCTCTGCCCCTCCCCTGCTTTCCTTCTCAAAAATAAACATTTTTTAAAAATTAAAAAAAAACTAAAAAAGAGGAAACATCACATATATATTATATTTAAAAAAATCTCCGTGTGCACATTGAACAGAACTTCATTAAATATAGTTTACACCCCCTCTTCAGTTATACTCTCCAAGCCTTGAGATATTCAGAATCTACCTCGCATTTTTACTCAGTTAAAAAAAATCTTGCAGTTTTTATCTCCATTCAAATTTTGAAGTATATTGCAGCAGAAGAGAGGAAGGATTGCTTTATCTTTTGTTGAAACTGAGTCACTGCTCTCTGGCTGGGAGCCGTTAGCCGGTTACACACCCAGAGGGCCAGCACAGAGTCTGGGCTCCAGAGAGGAGAGTCCCTGGTGAGATGAAATCAGTCGCCTGCCATTCAGCTTTAGTAGAAAACAAAACTGGTTGCAATAACATGTTAATTAATGTAACTCTCTAGGAGTTTCCAGTGTTTTTATTTATCTTCTCTAGCTTCCCCTCGAAGGTTTCTGGAGGAAGCTACTCATCAACCCAGAAGCAGCATGTAAATATCTATTCTGTGGAATGACAGAAGGTCTTCCCCAAGCTATAACTGGAAGACAGTGATGAACAGAAAAACGTCTTCCTGAAATATATATGAAAATAAAACACTTGCGTTGAGGCAGTCTTTGTGAAGGGTATGAAAGATGGAGATATTGTACTTCAAATGGAATAAAAGGGGATTTGTCTGTTTCTTTGTTGCTACTGACCGATATTTATCCTTATCCACGTCCACTTACTCTCCCGGTGGCTGTGAGAGTTGGCTTCTGAGAGTCGAGCGTGTGTCTGGACTTACTCTAGGCCGGAGAGCCTCGCTGCCTTGCTCGAAGTTATACCCTTTCTTTTGCTGAGGTTATGGTCACATCTAAGGGACTGGTCACATGAGGACGGAAGGGCCATGTCCAATGATGGACCATCCCACCCTGAGCACCCACAGGATCAAGGGTACTCTCCTTCCACTGCTTGGACTTCCTGCCTTCACTCCCTCACAGATGCTGATGCAAAGAGCACTCCCCAGGGAGTTCTCTCCATCTCTGAGACCCCTTCCTAGGGGAAACTCGGCCCATGACGAATATATTCAAGTAGCTGAATGTTTGTGGAAAACTCTAAAATTTCAAAGGAATGGGCTGCATGTGCCCATTACCCAGCTTCAGTGATTATCAACCAACGGCCACTTTCATCTCATCCGAGACTTTGCTTGGCCCCCTTAATCCCACCCTAGCTTATTGTGAAGCAAATCCCAGATGCTGTAAAGTTTCATCTGTAAAGGTACCAGGATGGATGGTTCAAGGGGAAGGATTCTTCTTTTTCACGACCATAAGTACAATACCACTGTCATATCTTAAAACATTAACAGTAATTCCTTAATACCAACAGAGTCAGTGTTCAGTCAGATTCAGTTAGAATCTATAGAATAGACCCTCTACATTTTAACGATCGATATATCTTTTTAAAAATTTTTTTATTGTTTATTTTTGAGAGAGAAATAAACAGGGCGGGAGTAGGGGAGGAGCAGAGAGAGGGAGATACAGAATCTGAAGCAGGTTCCAAGTTCTAAGCTGTCAGCACAGAGCCCGATGCAGAGCTTGAACTCACAAACGGTGAGATCATGACCTGAGCTGAAGCCAGGTGCTTAACGGACTGAGCCACCCAGGCGCGCCTGATTGATATATCTTTTAAGTCTCTTTTGGTCTATAGGTTCTCTTTATCTCTCGGGTCAGTTTTTATTTTTTATTTATTTATTTACTACTGATGAAATTAATCTTTTTTAATTTTTAGGTTTTTTTTAGTTAAAAAAATTTTGTTCCAGGATAGTTAACATACGGTGTTCTCTTAGTTTCAAGTGTACAACATAGAGATTCTCATCAGTTTTTTAAACAGTATACCTTTTAAAAGTTGATTTATTTATTTTGAGAGAGACAGAGATAGCATGAGCAGGGGAGGGGCAGAGAGGGAGAGAGAGAATCCAGAGGAGGTTCTGAGCTTCCAGAGCAAAACCGGATGCAGGACTCAAACTCATGAACCGTGAGATTATGACCTGAGCTGAAACCAAGAGCCGGACACGTAACTGACTGAGCCACCCAGGCACCCATAAACCATATATTTTTGACTTTCATGATTCCTGTGCTTGGAGTCATAAGAGCTGGGGGTAAAGTATGTGACACGAACAATAAATATTTACCTTTGGAGGCCTTTTTGTGAACCAGGCACAGCGGCCAGCACTTTGTTTACATTGTCTCATTTAATCTTTCCAATAAGCGATTGAGTTAGGTATTATCAGGGGCACCTGGGAGGCTCAGTCGGTTAAGCGTCTGACTTTGGCTCAGGTCATGATATCACAGTTTGTGGGTTCGAGCCCCACATCGGACTCTGTGCTGACAGCTCGGAGCCTGGAGCTTGCTTCAGATTCTGTATCTCCCTCTCTCTCTGACCCTCCCCTGCTTGCAATGTCTCTCTCTGTCTCTCAAAAATAATAAATAAAAAAAAGAATTAGGTATAATCAGACCCAAGTTATAAATTTAAAACTGACAGTTCAAGAAATGAAGTGATCCGCCTGGGAACACATCGTTACTAAAAAAAGAGCTGAGACTCAACACCACATCATTCTGATTCTGAGTCTGGTGCTTTCATGGATGTTCAAAACATTCCTTAGATTAACAGTGGAAGTTGAACGCCATCACAAAATGCCCAGGTGGTCTGTCTAAATCAGCAGACCTGTATCAAGTACCTTCCACGGTCACAGAACTGGGTAGGAGCTGCTCACGATCAGCAGATAAACTTGTTTGATCACTGCCTGCCAAATGTTCAGAATCCAGAAGCTGGGGCGGAAGGAGACAGACCCAAGCAGGTGCAATGACAAGGGGGCTGCGGTGCACGCTATCACAGAGCTACGGGTGAAAAGTGGTACAGGACAGAGAGAGAAAAAGAATTTGGGAAATTCGATAATGCTTTTGGGGAACCTGGGAAATTTGGCGCCCCTGAGTGATGAGTAGGATATTGGCCAACCAAGTTTAGGTGATTGGAGAGTGAAGATGACGCATATTGAAGTATAATACTGCTTTCTTATGAAGTTTACTTGGGGCGTCTGTTCCCCATTATTGGTTTTGCAGAAACGCACAAGCATTCCTTACAGCTGTCCCCATATCTCAGCAATTTGCAGTTTAGGTAGGTGGGAGCTAACTCCTCACCAGCCTCCACCCCCTTTCCAGGCAGGATCTAGGTCAGGGTGGTGACAGTAAGGGCACATTAATCATCCATATCAACTGCTCGTCATCGCTTTGCTGGTCCCTTTAAAAAAGTTGTGTTTGGATTACCCGTGGCCATGGTCCTTGTGGCCCAGGCTGCCATGGATCTTGCCAGCCTGCTTCTGACCTCAAGCATCCTTACATGTTGTTGAGGTCAGGCACCTTGCCAGTTCCATCCTGGCAGGAGAGCCTTGTCCCCGAGATAATGCGTTTCGTGCCTCTCTGATTACAACCTGATTACAACCCTGGATTGTTCCTGGTGAGCGGTGACAGCTGTCACTGCAGAAGGCGGTCACACTCCCCGTTTAGTGGCAGATCCATCTGAGATGCCTTTAGTTTTACTACACTGAGAAATGAAACTTGGGGCTCCTGGGCAGCTCAGGCAGTTGAGTGCCTGACTCTTGATTTAGGCTCAGGGCATGATCTCATGGTTCATGGGTTCGAGCCCTGCATCGGACTCTCTGCTGTCAGCTTGGAGCCTGCTTGAGATTCCCTCTCTTCCCACTCCCCCATTTTCTCTGCACCATCCCCAGACTCTGCTCTCTCTCTCTCTCTCTCTCAAAAATAAATGAACAAAAACTGAAAAAATAAAAAAGGAAACAAAACTTTTCAGTGCTTGGAAGGACTACTTCAGTTTATATCTTTTTTTTTTTTTTTTTTAGAGAGAAGGCACAAGTGAGTGAGGGGCAGGGAGAGAGAGGGAAGTGGGGCTCATTTGGGGTATGTGATTACCTGAAGCAGGCTTCGTACTCACTTGAGCTCACCCGATGTAGGACTTGAACTCATGAACCGAGAGATCATGCCCTGAGCCAAAATCAGATACTTAACATCTGACCTGCCCGGGCACCTCCATTTTACATCTTTATTAAAGACGCCTGTTTCTCCGACTTTATGAGGTTAAGCAGAGAATGCTGAGCAGCGAATTTTCGTTTCTGTTTTGTCACCGATCAGCCTGGTAGCTTCCAGCTGCCTGGCCCTTTCTCCCCTTCCTGGTCGCTCCTCTTCCATCTCCTCACACCCACGGCAGCTATTGTGTCCTCAGAAAAGACAAGTCGGTTCTAACATGAATCAACGGAAGTGCTAAGTAAAGAAGTAAATCTACTCTCCACCCCGCCCCTCCAAATCCTATGCGGCAATGAATTTAAAAGCCAAAAGCAAACGAGCTTAATTACCCATGCCAGCAGTTCCTACAGTTAAGGAAGAAAACGATGTAGCAACAATCCCTTACTTGGAAGATAAAATAAGGTCAAAGCCAATGTTGCTGTATTATTTCTGATGACTTTTGTTTTTATAGCATTTGTCGCATGTGGTAGTGACGAAGGCTGTCCATCAGGTATTTCTGGCCTTCCTCCCAAATGCATGTATCGTATTTCCTAAACTCTACATGTGAGGTGACACGGCCACGTGATTTGCTTTAGTGAAGAAAATGGGAGCAAAGGTAATGGATGCCACCTCCAGACAGGCCTTGAGAGCCGATGCATAGCTGCCTGTGCTCTTCTTTCCCTCTGCCGTGGTGACTGGTGACTTTCAAGATGGTGGCTACTCCATCAACCTGATTCCCCCTTATAAGGATGACACTGGGCAGAGCCCATGGACAATGACATGTTGGACCCAAAGCATGAGCTACAAAGAAGCCTTTGTTGTTGAAATCACTGAAACTGAGACAGTTAGCAAAGTGTTACCCAGCTTTGCTTGACTAATTCATAGGGCTTCTTAAAAGGTTCTGAGGCTTAGGGGCACCTGAGTGGCTCAGTCAGTTAAGCGTCCGGCTTTGGCTCAGGTCTTGATCTCACAGTTTGTGGGTTCAAGCCCCGCATCGGGCTCTGTGCTGACAGCTAGCTCAGAGCCTGGATCCTGCTTCAGATTCTGTCTCCCTCTCTCTGACCCTCCCCTGCTTGTGCTGTCTCTCAAAAATAAATAAAAAAACAGGAAAAAAAAAAAAAACTTCTGAGGATCAAAAAATAGGTTCCCAGATAACCTCCAAAAAGCTTTTGGATTGATGAGTATGATAACACACACCCTCTACAAAGTTGAGAAACTAATGATAATTTTGCCAAGCTTTCCCAAAAGACTCATTTTCCAATCTTCTGGTAACTTACGTAAGGTGTAACATACATATAATATATATTGGATTATATGTATGGTGACGTGCAACAAGTTATTTCCACCCCCGAACATTCAGTATTTTACAAAGTGATAAGACAACACGGAGGAAATTACCCTTGTATTTCATTCAATATTGAAAAAAACTTACAAAACTCTTATGAACTCCTTTGCTCATATTCTACTAGGCTAGTTCTTTTTAGATATACTTGCTATTTCTGACAATCACAACAGAACAGGCACATCTATCATTCAACTAAACAAACTTAGGTTAAGTAAGCTTCAGTGTGCCAAAGTTATATTTTAGCACCCTCTGCTGAAGAAATTATGTGGTGATAAATTATATTTATCATCTGATAAATATAGATGATTCCTGCCTGTGTGAGCTTTTGACTTGTGCTTTTCAAATACAGGCTCTGGAGAATATATTTATACTCCATACTAAAAGAAGTTTCTCCTTTAAATAAATACCCTTCTGACAAACTACTCATCTACCAATGGCATGTGTCTTCTGTAGATCTTGTAGAAAAAAGAAATGCAGATGCATATATCATTAAAGTGTATATAATTTACACATTCACAATATAAATATGTGCCTGGTGAAAATTAGACATTTGTGATACTATACCTCTCTCTCTAGCAACACCCTTGCCTTCTGTGCTCACACAGGGCTCTCGAGCGTGCAATCTCTCTTTATGGTCTTCTGAATTTTTTGCCAAAACCCAGTACAAATTATGGTGTTACCAACTCTTCAATCAACAGACTACGTGACAGCCACCGTGCTAAGGGCCAAAATTTCATTTTGAGCTAAACAGATGTTAAATTTGTCCTCTGGGAGTTTACAATCTTTTTGTGGAGCTGACTTTCACCAAATGAGATCAGGAAGTGTTTAATTAGGAGCGCCTTGGTGGATCAGTTGGTTAAGCATCTGACTTCAGCTCAGGTCATGATCTCAGAGTCTGTGGGTTTGAGCCCTGTGTTGGACTCTGTGCTGACAGCTCAGAGCCTAAAGCCTACTTCTAATTCTGTCTCCCTTTCTCTACCCCTTCCCCACTCATGCTCTGTCTCTTTATCTCTCAAAAATAAATATACATTAAAAAATTTTTTTAAAGGAAGTGTTTAATTATGAACTGTAACATGTGATTTGAAAGGATGCAATTCTCTGTGAATATGTAGCAGGGAGACCGAACTTACACCTGGTAAGTTAGAAGGCAGTGATTAAGTTGAGATGAAAGAAAGTCGGTGGACAAGTGCCAACCTTCTAAAGAGCAGGGTGGGCGGGAGGAGGAGGAGCATCCCAGGCACAGAAAGTAACAAGTGTGGCACTCTGGGTTGAGAGGGAGCCTGGACAGTTGCAGGAGTGAACATCAAGCAAGGTTCCAGTAAACAAGATAAGGGTGGGGGGAGAGTCAGACCGAGGACTTGGGGGTCATGGGTGGGAGTTTTGCCCTTGGACTTAAGAATACTGGGAGCTGGTGAACAGGGGTGGAGGGCAGAGTAGATGCTACAGGCAGGACACCTTCGGCTCTATATGTCAAAACAAAATTACTCCTGTTGAGTTTTGGAGAAAGAGTAACATTTGATATAATAGGAGTGTTTTCCCTTAGACTCTAGAATTGAACCTAGTGCCTGAGCATCACGTTAGAATTCTCCGACTAGGCACTGTCTATTTTCTAATCTCACCCGTTCGTAGGTGCTCTAGTTGCTTATTGTTCCCTGAGAACACTGACCATGCTCATTTGACATGCTTGTTCTTCTTCTTCTCTCTGCCTTCTCCACTTATGGAAATGCCAATCATTCTAATTTGTTTTCAAGTTTATTTAAGTAATTTCTACTCCCAACACTGGGCTTGAACTTATGACCCCGAGATCAAGAGCCGCATGCTCTACTGACTGAGCCAGGTAGGAGCCCTGGAATGCCAATCGTTCTTAAAAGACCAATGCAAGCGGACCTGGACAGCTCAGTTGGTTGAGTCTCTGACTCTTGATCTCAGCTCAGGTCATGATATCAGGTTCATGAGTTCAAGCCCTGTGTTGGGTTCTGCGCTAGGCATGAAGCTTACTCTATAAATAAAAAAAAAAAAAAAGAAAGAAAAGAAAAAAGGAAAAGACCAATGCAAAATTACCTCAATGGGGAACGTTTCTCTGAGTCCCTCAAAATGAATTCTGCTTATGCTTCCTCTACACTTCCATAACATAGGATCTGCATTTCTATACAACACATTTCACACTTCTCTCTCTATGAGACTGTAAAAAATATGACAGGAACAATATCCTCTTCCTCTTTGTAGCTCCTCCCCATATTTCTTAGATCATAAACTCAGTAAAAGCATTTTAAAGTTGAAATTTCATTATATACTTCATTAGACCCCCTAATAAATTTTATTAGATCTACTATAGATATAAACTAATAAGTATACACCTACACACATAAAAACATTTAGACACGCAATCCTAAGGGCAAAGTGCACAAAAGCCTAATGTTCTGCTTGGGTTGAAAGAGAACATAGTAGAAAGTAGATAGAGGAAGGGAGAGGAGGTGGGAATGAATAGGGAGGTGAGTTAGAGCAAGTGGGCAAGGCAGTGAGATGGTGAGTAGTGAGGGAGGTGACCCGAGAATGAATGAGGACATAAATAACCATGTCTCTCTGTAAAGCTAAATGTGTGTGTGTGTGTGTGTGTGTGTGTGTGTGTACTATTGGCAAGATGTTACTTATAAAATTATAAATATGTGGCAAAAGGCAAGATATAACTTGTGCCTACTATTCTCTCTTGCTGTTTTCTAATCTGGGGAAAAGCTCTATTAGATCTAAATCGATGAAGACTCTCCCTACTAATATCTAAAATTCCTGATTTACAGAGAGGCAAAGGATAAGATTGGTGCATTCCCATCAGCTGGAGGTCTTCCAGAATCCGACTGAGGAGGCCTGAGGTTGGGCCTGAGGGTACTCTGCAGGTGATGCTAGTTCCTGGGGTCTATGGACCACGCTTTGAAGAGCAAAGACCTAGAAGTTGTTTGGCAATTGTTGAAAAAACTATTTTTTGGAGGCATTCACTTATCCATCACTTATAGCTTAATCTATATAGTTTTCAGTAGAAACAAAAGAGAACATTGCAAGGCAAGAGATTCAAAGGTTAAACAACAGTCTTAAATATAAATATACAGTTATTATTTTTTTAATTCTTTTTTTAAAGTTTATTTATTTTGAGAAAGAGAACACAAGCCAGAGGGGGAGGGATAGAGAGAGTGAGAGAGAGAGCGAGAGACAGAGAATCCCAAGCAAGCTCCACTCTGTCAGCACAGAGCTCTGGCAGATTTGTACTCACCACCCCTGGGATCATGACTGAGTCGAAATCAAGAGTTGGACACTTAACTGATTAAGTCACCTAGATTAAGCCTCTAAATCTAGAGTTATTCTTAAGGGAATAAAAACTCCCCAAGTAAGTGGTAAGTACTAGGTCTTCACTTTCAAGAGTGCTCTTAAGTTCCGATGGACAGATCCTGTTGAGTCAAGGTTTGCTTCTGGTCTCTTGAGAAAAGGAATATAGACTATTGGATGGGCAGACATCAAAGTTTTTTGTTTGCAACTCACAGTAAGAAATATCTATTTAGGTTATGATTGTACAAAAATAAGTTTCCTAAGTAAAATAATACCTTTATTCTATGAAACATACTCTGATATTGCTATTCTATTGCAATTCATTAAAAAAATGCTTCTCGGGGCGCCTGGGTGGTTCAGTCTGTTGAGCATTTGACTTCAGCTCAGGTCATGATCTTGCAGTTTGCGGGTTTGAGCCCCACATCAGGTTCTGTGCTGACAGCTCAGAGCCTGGAGCCTGCTTCAGATTCTGTGTCTCCCTCTCTCTCTGGCCCTCCCCTGCTCATGGTCTGTCTCTCTGTCTCTCAAAAATAAATAAACATTAAAAATTAAAAAAAAATAGCTTCTCACAACTCATGAATGCGTGATGACTTGAAGTTTGAACTGGAGGACATTTTCAACTGTCTGTCTTTTTACTGCCTTTAAATTCCCAACACATGTATTTTTTTTTTTTCTTTCTTCTTGTGTGAGATGGAATGTTGGAAGGTCGGATCGCGGCACAGCCTGGATGGCAGACAGAACCTGCTCCATCTTTCAGGACTAATTTTATGTTACAGGTCCCAGTTTGATTTTCTTCCCCATCTACAACATAACTACATGTTTGATTTTGGGAATTTTATGGAGGAAGCTGGAGTGTTTTTCCCCCATAACTGCACACCCTTCACTTACACAGGCAGGATAGTAGAGTGCGGACTTGGACCTCACTGTCGTGTCTGCCCCTTGGCTCTCCCGTTTATTGGCTATGCAACTTTGGTCTAGCGAGGCATTTAACCTTCCCAGCCCCAGCTTCCTCATCTATAAAATGGGAATAATATTAGTTTCTACCTAACAGAATACAGGTGAAGATTAAAACTTAAACATCGTAAACAAGTACAATAGGAATGTTATCGGCTACTGTTGGTCAGACTTCAGTTAAGTTGCAATGTAAAGAGTTTAAGCCTAATTTTACGTTTTCATGATAGGAAAAAAAAGTACTGTATTGACAAGTACTTTTTAAAGAGTGGCTTGAAAATAGTGACGTGAGCTATAATAAGTCCAATCAAAGGGTCTGCAGTCATCACCAAAGGCAATTCTCTCCAGTCTTGATTCAAATGGACCTTCAATAATTTAATCACCTGATTAACAAACTCTCCTGGGGGAGAAAAGATTCTACCAGAAATGAAAATTTTTGTACTAGAAAAAAGAGATCCAGAAAAACAGCATATTTCTCTGGAAATGGAAGTATTGGGACTTTATTGTTTAAATTGAAGGTCTGTGTATCACCAAGGAAAACGTGATATGATTTAGGAATTTGTTTGTTTCTTATTAGTGCCTCTCTCTGTTGTTGCCCATTTTTCTGATAGGCAGAAATAGCTGTGTTACTTTAGAAATAAGATAGGCTGAGCTGTAAAGGAAAGAAATGTGCTATGTTATGGACTGAATGTTTATGTCCTCCCCAAATTCATATGTTAAAATCCTGCCCCCCAGGGTTCCTGGGGAGGGGCTCAGTTGGTTGAGCATCTGACTCTTGACTTCAGCTCAGGTCATGATCTCACAGTTCGTGAGTTCGAGCCCCATGTTGGGTTCTGCACTGACAGTGTAGACCCTGCTTGGGATTCTCTCTCTCTTCCTCTCTCTCCATTCCTTCCCCACTTGCTCTCTCTCTCTTTCTTAAAAGAAATAAATAAACGTAAAAAAATCCTCCTTCCGCAGTGGTGGTATTAAGAGATGGGGCTTTTTGAAGGTGCTTAGGTCATGAGGGTAGAGTCCTCACCAGTGTGATTGGTGCCCTTGTAAAAGGGACCCTGGAGAGCTATCTCTCTTTTTTTGACATATGAGGACACAGTGAAGAGATGGACTTCCATACGCCAGGAAGCAGTTCCTTACCAGACACTGAATCTCCTGGTCCCTTGATCTTGGACTTCCCAGCCTCCAGAACTGTGAGAAATAAATGTCTGTTGTTTAAGACGGCCAGTCTGTGGTATTATTTTATAGCAGCCCAAATGGACTGAGACAGTATCCATTATCAATGTTCAATCTTCTACATTGTGAAAATAAGAGTATCTCTCTTTAAAATTTTTAATGTTTTAAATGTTTTTTTAATGTTTTAATGTTTTTTTAATGTTTAATTTTTTAATGTCTGACAGACAGACAGAGAGCAGGTAGGAGAGGGGCAGAGAGAGAGAGGGAGACAGAGACTCCAAAGCAGGCTCTGGGCTCTGAGCTGTCAGCACAGAGCCCAACGTGGGGCTGGAGCTCACCAATCCTGAGATAGTGACCTGAGCAGAAGTCAGATACTCAACTGACTGAGTCACTCAGGTGCCCCTCTCTCTGTCTTTTAAAGTTCTAAATTGTTTAGCCTATCCTTAAAAACCTAACAAATTAACCTAAACAGCTACAATATAATCTTTTAATTTTTTTCTGTACAACTGAATATTCTATTTGTCATGGGAAAGATTAGACCAAGAAAGGAAGGATCATTCTTGCTGGTGACAAGCTATTGCGATCTGTATAGATAAAAATCCATCACTATAGTTAGCTAAGTTGCCACAGAGAAGCTGGTGTGTGTTCTGTGTCTAACTATAACTTAAACCACTTCTAAAACTGGAAGCATACTTATGTGGATTCCCATGAGGTCAGAATGAGAGTAGGGACAGTGTATTTGAAACGAAGATATTTCATTTCCTTCATTCAAGGAAGATCGAGTGGGAACATTTGAACTTTTACCTCTCCCTGTCCTCACATCCACAGAGATCGCCCTTCTTAGTGAAAGCTTTTGAACCCAGCCTCTCCTTTCCCTCCCTGCCCCCTCCCCAGGCCCTCGCCTTGGACTTCATTAACCCAAACTAGCACCTCTTCAGCCTCCTTGATGTCGCCTTGAAACTTGCAGGTGACATACAATTTCTCCTCCACTTTCGTAGGGTCTCTAGGTCGGCCTAAGAATTAAGCTGAACATAAGGCTGAACATAAGATTAGCAGGAGAAAAACCTACACATTTTATTTAGTGGTTTTCCATGTGCATGGGAGCCTTCACAAGAAAGATGAAGATCTCAACAACCAGTTAGGGTCCAAGCTTAGGCTTTGGAAAAGAGCAGTCAATTGTGAAAACAGGACAAGACAAGGGATTTGGGTCAGGGCAGCTGATGGTGGAGAAGTGGCTGGGAAGATAAGGGTTAAGTTTAACCAAGTTTATTTGTACAGATTTCTCTTGACGTCAACTCCCCACTCTGGTGATGAGAAGGTCTTCCTCCCTCCTGGTACAGGGAAGGTATCTTTCACACTGGAATTTTATCTTGTGCTTTCATGAAGAAAAAGGAAAATCATCGTGCCTTTCTTTTATATGCTGTCTCTCCAGCACCTTTAATTCAAAATATCGATACGATATGCTGGGTGCCTGGGTGGCTCAGTCAGTTAAGTGTCGGACTCTTGATTTTGGGTCAGGTCAGGATCTCACGGTTCCTGGGAGGGAGCCTTGCACGGGAATCGGTGCTGACAGCATGGAGCCTGCTTGGAATTTTCTTCCTCTCCCCCTCTCTCTGCTCCTTCTCTGCTCACACACACACACTCTCTCAAAATAAATAAATAAACATTTAAAAAATATATATCAATATGCCAAAGTGGGCCTGCTGGGCCTAATTTTTCCCCCAAGATTTCTAGGTATAATCTCTTATTATTTTAAAAAAAATTTAAGGTTTATTTATTTTTGAGAGAGACAGCATGCAAGGGGGCGGGGAGAGAGAGAGAGAGGGAGACACAGAATCTGAAGCAGGCTCCAGGCTCTGAGCTATCAGCACACAGCCCCACGCGTGGCTCAAACTCACCAACAGTGAAATCATGACCTGAGCCAGAGTCTGACACTTAATTGACTGTGACATCTGGGTGCCCCTCTAGGTAGAATCTTAAAAACACTACTTTGATCCTGCTGTCTTCTCTTATACTTTTATTCCGTCCTTAGCTATCACATTCTCAAAGCGGTCTAACAACCTCCACATACCCCCAGAGATCTTCTGTGGAATGTCTTCATCTAGATGTCCTGCCATCACGATCCAAATCCAGCATGGCAAATGTCACCTTGTTCCCCAACTCAAAGGTTTCCGTTCAGGGTGCTGACTTTCGTTACATAATTCGGGCTCACAACCCGGAAGTTATCATCAGCTCTCTCTGTGTCCTAAGCAGCACAGACAACTCATGGGTCCTGTCTCCATAGTGCTGAACCCTTCTGCCCTTCCTTTGCTATACCCTGTGTTCAGTTCTTGTGGCTTTTTGCCCAGAGGAGTGGAATGAGAAATGTAATACACTGAACATGAAAGGAAACTATGAGAAAGTAAATATTTTTATTTTAGAAAGAGAGTAACCTTACCCAATATTTACTACTATAAGGACACTTGTCCTTATGCTATATGGTCACATGTCAAACGGAGTAACAGGCAGGATGCTGAGCGCATAGTAGGGGCTCCACCTTTGGCGCAATACTGTGTGCTACTGTTTCCTTGCTAGGAGTTGTTTTTGATGGGCTTCATTTTACATAAAAACAGGACTTTAAAATGATACGTCCTCACCAGAATGGCCAGCAAACCTTTTGTTTGCTGGCTTTCTCTTAGCAAGGTATTATGTATTATTTTCTCCCAAATGTTGGTGTCCAGGTTGGATTCCTGGAAAGGAAATTCTGAGACACAGCCTGCAAGATGATTATGAAGGACATGTCCTTGGTTTTCAACACGAGCAGAAGGCAGAATAAGAAGGCAGCAGGACTGATCAGAGGGAGAAGTCAAGTTACACTGCAGGCTAATGACTTCTGGGCTGACCCCACGGGAACTCTGGGGCTCTGGCTGTTCCAAGTTGTCTTGAGCTGTCCTCAGATGGCCAGATTTTTGTATTCCTGTGTGGATCAGTTGTTGGGTGTGGCCAGCCCAGGAAAGGTTGGGCAAACCAATCCCTGAAGTGCTCTTTAGAGCTGGACATACAGTGTGAGGGGGTTCATATGGGTGGTAGGACAGCGTCCATCCCAGAAGCCAACTATACAAAATTTGCTGGGCTTTTCTGCAATGAAACGGTAGAGTGGCAGCTCCCTATAGCATAGTAGGTAGCTGACAATTTGGAAAAACAGCCGTATCTAATCTGTTTCCGAAATCAGGATAAAGAGGATGTCTTAATAAAGGACAAAGTAGTTACTTTTAAAAGAAGTGCAGATGGGGCACCTGGGTGGCTCAGTTGGTTAAGCAGCCAACTTCAGCTCAGGTCATGATCCCGAGGTTCGTGAGTTTGAGACCCTCATCGGGCTTTGTGCTGACAGCTCGGAGACTGAAGCCTGCTTCAGATTCTGTGTCTCCTTCTCTCTCTGCCCTTCTCCTGCTCATGCTCTGTCTCTCGAAAATAAATAAACATTTAAAAAATTTAAAAAAAGAAGTGCACACAACAGAGAGAATATTTTGAAAACACGTCCACTGTTCTGACTTGTCAAAAACTACACCGTTGCATCATTCACAAGCTTGAAACCAGAATTTTTTCACTCATCTCAAATTTTCCAAACAAAGAGTCCTCATGGATTTTTAACTTATTTATTTATAAAAATAATAAAAATGCAACATCTCCCAATGAGTGCTCAAGAACAACTAACACAGGAAAGATGGAAATTTACCAAATGAATATTTACAAAACTCTTTGTATAATAAGTGGATGGGATTGACAAGTGTGTATCACAATCCAGAAAGTCAGTTGGGGATATACTCTGAGTTTATTTGGATCTCCGAATCTTTTTGAGTCATCTTTTACAATTATGAAAAGCATTAGGATTAATTATAAGGTAAACTGAACTTACATCAGTTAGCTGATCTAACTTAGCTGCTGAATCTAAAGCATTAGCTGTTTCAAAAGATTTTCTTTATAGCAACAAGAACTGGTGATTGTTAATGGGTTGAATTGTGTCCCACAAGGAGATGAATTGAAATCCTCACCCCCAGCATCTCAAAATGATTTTATTTGGATATCAGGTTGTTGAAGATAAAGTTCAGTGAAATGAATGACTGGTGTCCTTGTAAGAGAAGGCAGAAACACAGAGGAAAAACAGCCTTGAAAAGAAGAGGCAGAGAGTAGGTTTACGCTTCCGTAAGCTACACTGGAAGAGACAAGGAAGGCTTCTCTTCTAGAGGGTTCAGAAGGGGCATGGCCCAACCAAATCCCTAATTTGGCACTGTTAACTTCCAGAACTGTGAGAGAATAGATTTCTGTTCTTTAAAGCTACCCAGATTGTGATACTTGGTAATGACAGCTGTAGAAAACTAAACAGTGGTGTTAAAATGTTTTCTTCCATTAGACATATAATTTTTAAAACTTTAATATTTTAAAGTTTTTTAAAATATGTATTAAGATATGTTAATTTTTTAAAAATTAGGAGTGGCAAATAGCAATAATAATAATAATATTTTAAATTTTTTTTTAATATGTATTAAGATATGTTAATTTTTTAAAAATTAAGAATGGCAAACAGTAATAATAATAATAAATGCTTGAGTATGTGCTGGAAATTGTGTTTGAAAAGTTATTTGTAAAAATAATTTGAGTCCGAGAGTGTTGAGTTTTTTAATTTGTTTCTGTGAGGTCTTGGGGCTGTAGTAATCCAGGGTTTCCTTAATCCAATTTCAGGATTTGAACTTTTCTGGGTCAGTCATATCAGGCAAAGCTGACCCAGGCTACCTGTTTATTTTTGGTTCCCCCTCGCTCTTGTGGTGTGGCTCTCTGGTTTCTCAGCCCCCAGGGGCCTGGTAGTCTCGTAGCGCCCTGAGCCCAGGACTCCAGCTCTGTCCTTGTCCCCACAGTTGTGGGAAGAACTGCTCAGAAATCTCTTCAGGACCTCCCAATGCAAATGGGTAAAAGAGCCCTTACATGCCAACTCTTGGTTCTGGATTTCCATTTCTGTCTCTTCTCTGATCTTGGACTAGTTATGATGTTATTAGTGTTTCTGACATTTAGAGTTTCTCTCAATTTGGATTTTTAGGTTGCATTCTGCCAGAGGGTTGGCCCTATTGATCTAGTCTACCATTACCAAAAGGACAGTCAAAAAGAGTTTAGAGATGACCTCTTAACATCTTCAATCTCCTTCACCCCCAATCTCTCCTCCACTCGACTGCCAGATCAATGTTTTCAAAACATTGCCATTATTTCCCTGTTCAAAAAAAACCCCAAGCCCCCCAAAAACAAAAAAATCCTCAATGACTTACTGTACTGTGGCTTAGCCAAGATGGAATTTCTTAGAATTTCCTTTCCTGTATGGTTCTGGATCAGTGTTGGCCCAACAGAGACATTTTTGTCCTTTTTTCAAATTTTGTTTGAATTCTAGTCATCTAACATACAGTACAATATTGGTTTCAGGAGTAGAAGTCAGTGATTCATCACTTACATACAATACTCAGTGCTCTTCCTAACCAGTACCCTCCTGAATGCCCATCACCCATCTAGCCCACCCCCCACCCACTTCTCCCACCATTAACCCTTAGTTTGTTCTCTATCTTTAAGAGTCTCTTACGGTTTGTTTCCCTTTTTCAACAGAGACATTTTGAATGCTATTTGGGAGGTAGATATGAAGCAGCTGCCAATTATTTTTTTAATGCTTTGATGGCTAGTGGTAGGTGCCAGGCACACTGTCTCTGACCTGCAGCTAACTCACCTATTGCCTTGGGAAACAACCAGAACCCACCTATTGTTCTGGGGAAACAACCAGCTGCACAGTTGAATGGTGGTGTCCCCTCCTCCTTCCCCAAATTCACATCCACCTGGAATCTCAGAATGTGACCTTATTCGGAAAGAGAGTCTTTGCAAATATCATCATTTATACTAAGATGAGGCCCTTCTAGATCAGGCTCTAAATCCGATGACTAGTATCCTTATAAGAAAACCACCTGAAGACACAGAGAGATAGACACCTAGGGAAGAATGCCTCATCCAACCCCTGGACAGCTTCTCTTACCATCGCTAGTGGCATTGAGGATGGAGGTAGGGAGAGGCGGATGTGGATTCCAGTTAGTCCTTCTGGGTGATAGTAGTGTTCGTCGGTCTAGTTCGCCCTTGACCTCATTCACATCCAACTTTCCTTCTCAAGGGCTAGGCTAGCAACTGTAGGGTCAACACTGGACATGGAGGCGACTGCCTGCAAAGACGGTCCACCACTCACACAACTGCCTTTAATTCTTAGAGTAATTCCCTATTCCAGACGAGATTGGGCGCGTTCAGGGTGGTATGGCCGTAGACATTAATTCCCTATTCCACACCACACATGGTAGTTCTGCTTCTCTGATCAAACCCCAACAGACTGTCCACCAAATTAAGTGAAAATGAATTGAGTGAAACCAATCAGGCTGCCCTATTCCTTCTATTGTATTAGAATACATTAGGTTATTAATTAAAATTAATAGCTAACATTGATTGAAAACCTCCTCAGTGCAGGGCACTATGCTAAGTAAGCGCTTTATGGCATCTCATTAAATTCTCAAAGCAACCCTATGAAGAAGGTACTATTAAGATGCCTATTTTACAAATGTTCACGAATATTACAATGTTTACCAATGTGGAAGTGGTTTAAACTTTTAGAGAGGTGAACTAATTCTAAAGAGTCAGATTTCATCCCCAGAGTCTGATTACAGAACAAGAGTTTTAAACGGCCATATTACACCTCTACTCCCAGGCCATGAGAACTGAAAGGAATTGTCTATTTTCCGTGGAATCTTAAGGACCCTGACCCTTCCCTGTATATACTCCCAAAATGCATTTTAACGACTTCAAGACTTTGCTCGTCTTTTCCCATTTTCCCCTTTTCCTTACAACCTGCCAGATGTCATCTCAGTCTTGTGGCCCAAGGGCACAGAATTATCTTTTAAATCAGACTGACCTAAGTTTGGACGTCAGCTCTACCCTTTACCTACTCCTAAATTTTTAGATTCCCTGAGCCTTGATCTCATCTGTAAAATTCCTGTTACAGGTACAATAATATTTAATATAGTCACATATGTATGTCTGGCTTCCTCTGCTAGGCTCTAGATCTTCAATTCTTTTAAAAACTACAACCTACCATAAGAATGTATTTTGCATTGTAATTAAATTCACACACATACATCCTCCACTCCATATACATAGATAACTAAAACAAGTTTCATGAGTAGTGGTTGTCCGTAGTACTTGTAATACACAGTGATATCTTCTATTTTATTCTATTTTTTAAGGTAGTGATCATGATTCATTAAATTGATTGCATGAAGCACAGAAGGGTCAGTGTTAAAAAAGGCTGAGCCAGTTTGAATTCTTAAGTGTGCAAATTTTATCTATTTTTTTAGGTTTATTTTATTTATTTTGAGAGAGAGAACAGAAGCAGGGGAGGAGTAGAGAGAGAGAGAGGGAGAGAGAGAATCCTAAGCAGGTTCCACACTGTCAGCGCACAGCCTGATGTGGGGCTTGATCTCATGAACCGTGAGACCATGATCTGAGCTGAAATCAAGAGTTGAAAACTTAACTGACTGAACCACCCAGACACCCCATATTTACTCTATTTTTGTATTGCTACTAGCAAGCCTGGTACAAGGAAGTATTTGGCAAACATTTTACTTAGGACTGGGTTTTTCTTGAGGGCAGGAATCTTTCTTTGTATCCGTCCTAAATTTAGTATAATCCTTCTCACAATACTAAGAGATCAAATGACTAAAATTCAGGTCTATCACCATGCTTTAGAGATAAAAAATTTGGACCAATCAATATCTGACAAGCACCTACTACGCAGTAATATAAAAATGCTGAATTCATGACTCCTTCTCTTAGTTATCTTAAAAGCAGCATGGGATTGCTGAGGGAGAACAATGAACAATGTTTCCCAACTTCAAAATTAAAAAAAAAAGAGTAAGACATATGGAGGCCAAATGTCGCCTTTATTAATAATAAAGACTAGGTCAGAGAACACATAATAATGTGAGAGCCGGTCAGGCCTGCTAATTAAACCTTAAGTTGAGGCAATGCTGAACTAGCGTGGCCCTCCCTATGCTGAAAGCCTCACAGTTATGAGGCTTAACCCAGCTCACACCCAAGAAGAATGTGGGAGGAGCCAAGCTCAGCAAACCTGCTTTATTTCTCCTAAATGCACCAGTTAGATATCACTTTTCCCTGGACCAGGGACACAGGGAATAAAAAAGCACAGAGAGCTCGGACCTATTATTACCAATGGAGCTTCCTCCCATATGGAAGGAAATAGTAGGGGAGGAGTATATGTTCTCTTCCAAGAATCAGAATATATACATGCGTACATGAAATATTAAAGGCTATATATGCATACATGAAATACTAAATAATAATATAGGCAATCCAAAGAATATCATAGGTACCTAATTAATTTCTGAATACAGCTTACGCTAGTGTTTCTCAATGCTGACTGCTTATCCCCCTCCCCACCTTTCACATACCTGACATGAAACAGGAGAATCTGTCCTTAAAACCTCCTGGGTAACTCCAATGTATAGGTAAGGCTGAGAACCACTGGCTTAGAGGGGCTACACAGACAAGTGATTAGAATAGGAAACCAGGAGGTCTTACTGCATAGACCTCCTCTAACAGAGGAGGAAATTGGACCACATCGAGGGATAAGGAGGCTTGAGGTCAGAAAGGAGAGGGTGGAGCATTTTATACAGGGATGAGAACAGGAAGTAGGAGGACTCCAGAAATGACTGGGGCTCAAGAGTAAACTCAAGACCCTATCTTGAAAATCCTTATAGAATTTATCCTTGAAAATATGATCAAGGCTCATGTAGCAAATGATGAGACAGATGGCAGCACGGTTTAGTGGAAAAGCCCTTGGACTTTTGAGAGTTAAGAGACTTTGGTTCTTGGTTGGGTGATTTCACCCCAGTCACCAACCAAATCCTTTGCCTAGATGGTTAAGGATTGTTTGTTAAGACAAAAGTCAGTAAAGCATTTTAGGGAGATGGCTGTACCATCTGACCTTTCAAGAAAGGGCACAGCCATTCACTTAAAAACTGAGGCTACAAACCCAGGAGTCATATTTGATTTCTTTTCCTCACTTGTTTTCACATGTAATCTATCAGCTAAACCTGATGGGTTCTACTTCTAAAACACATCCTTAATTTTTTCACTTTTCCCTGACTCCATCGATTATGACCCTAATCCAATGTAACTCTTTTTTCCCTCTCTGGGATTACCCCAGAGTTTTTGGATTAACAGGTCTGGCTTGGAGTAGGTCCTGAGAACTTGGATTTCCAACAAGTTTCTGGGTGATGCTAATGCTGTGGTCCAGAGACTATTCTTTGAGAGATTTACAGCAATGGTTAGCTCTGAGCGCACTTTAGAATCACTACGGGGCTTTTAAAAAGTACTATGCTTGGAACTGATCTCTAGAGATTCTGAGTCATTTGGTTCCACTGTTTGTAGGTTTTAAATCTCTCTACGTGATTCAGAATGTGCATCTGGGGTTGAGAAATACTACCAAGGTCTAGAGGAACGGCTGTTTGCTCCTTGTGGCTTTTGCACTAGCCGCTTCTGTTACCTAGTACATTCTTTCTCTAGGTATTTCCATAGTTGGATCCTTGTCATTCAGGCCTCAGATTAAATGTCACTTACTCAGATAAGCCTTCTCTGATCCCCCCAATCTAAAATAACACCCTTATCTTTATCCCACTGTCCTGCTCGTTTTCATTACAAGAATTCTAGGTTTGAGATATCCCTAGTTATGCTTATTGTATCTTCCAATATAAGCATCTTGGGCATAAACACCTTGTCTCTTTCACTGCTGTATCGCCAGCATTTACAAGAGTCTCTGGCATCTATTATGTATTCAACACATCGGAATGGAAGAGAAAATAAAAAGCTTTAATTGATTCCAGTTCTTGTATTATTTTCAACTATTTAACTGGATTTTAACACATAAAGTATGTTTTATTCATGCAACAGAATTGGACCTTCTATTTAATAAAACATTGTTTTTTTGCCAATACATCATAATTGCACCGGCTTCCTTCTCTTCATAGGAACCCTGTATTAAATCTTCCGCAAAATCATTATCCCTTAATGTAGTTTCATATGCAGTATTTGTTCATAATACTGCTGGTTAGGGAATACAGTTACAGAGTGAGACTGCTGGGTTATGGCCAGGATATATATTTTTTTATTTTTTTGGCCAAGATATATTTATTAAATCAAGAGATTTCTGCTCAGATTTTGTTGGCTTGTTTTTGGAGACAGAGAACACAGGAAAAGAATTCGTAGAATATGTAAAGGTACTGCAGGAAGCAACAGGGTCGCCTGAAAACGGGGAGGCTATTTATGGCACCCTCTAAAAGTGGGCTACACATTTATCCTCTCCTCTTCTGGGGGGCACCTCTTTAACGAAGGTATATAATCCTGCGGAATTGAGGAGTTTTGATTGCAGATAGAGATCGAGTACTTGAAATTATTAAATTGTCTTGTTTCACAGTGATTTGTTCAAGCCAGTGCGGCAAAATCTTCAGCTCCGGGCCATGGGCCGTTTGGTTTCAAGGAAGCCCCGGAATTAAATTTACAACTCCGGCGACTTAAGGGCTAAGCAGATATACTAAAGTCCCTCGCGGACCATTTCTGAAATACATTACTCATGAAAACATAGACCAACATCTGTTACAGAAGGAAAAGGGAGATTCCGTTCGTCTGGCTCGCCTGTCTGGCACGGACGTGGGTATTTCCTCAAAAGCCCAAGTATCCAACGTTTACTCCCAGAAGTAGGGCTAGGTCCACCTGCAACCAGTTTTCCAGGCAGCTGCCTCCGCTTTCTTCCCTTCTGCGTGCTTTGTCGATCATGGCTTTTAGGCAAAAACGATTTCAAGTGTGGAGTAATGGTTGCAATCACTCTGGTACTGCGCAGGAGAAGCAGTCAACTACACGGATTCCGAGAACACCGACCCGCAGTCGGTAGACGGAGGCGGTGGCTTGCGAAAACCCAAAGGCACAGGGGGCGGCAGGGAGGGTGAAGCAAAGCTGCCGAATGGGCGATGCATTCTGGGAGTTGTAGTCTCCGCGGGGCGACCTCCGTCAGCCTCCACCGGGCTCCGCACTCCATCTCCCAGCCGGCCCCGCGGCGCGGAGGAGGCGAGCGGTGGGCGTGCTCGGTGCTGAGCTGCTGCTGGGGGAGGGGACTGGGGTCGAGAAGCTGCCGCGGCTGCCGCTGGGAGACGTTAGCCGCCGTCTGCGCCGGCCGAGGGATTCCCCCTCCCCCCATACCCGGGCGGGCGACGACGAAGGCCGGGTGGCCGCCACACGTCCCCGTGCTCGCCCTCCTCTGCCGTCCACAGGCGCGCGGCGTCCGCCATGGAAGCACAGGCGGCGGCTGCCAGGGTCTCCGGGCGCCGAGTCCTCGGCTCCCCCGAGCGATGAGAGGCTAGAGGCGTCCCGCGTCGCGCCTCTGCGCGCTCCGCGGGCCAGGGAGCGAAGGAGGGTCCGCCGGGCGGGCCGGCTGCGGTGCCCGCCCCCGCGCCGCCCCGCCCCGCCCCCTGGGGCGCTGCCGAGGGGCGTCCGCCGCCCATGCCGCCCCGGCGCTCCGTCGCCCCCGGCGCCCGCCGCTGAAGCCCAGCACGCGACGCCGGCCCGCCCGCGCCTGCCGCCCCGCAGCGTGGCTCCGACCGCCGTCCTCTCCCCAAGATGTGGCACAACGTCGGGCTGACCCTGTTGGTGTTCGTGGTCACGCTGCTGATCGTCCTGCTGCTGATGGTGTGCGGTGAGTGGGGCATCCGCCGCGGGGCAGTTCCACACCGCGGTACCCACGCCCGCGCGGCTCGGGGTGCTCGCTCGTTTGGGCTCCTGCCTCTGTTTTAAATGTCGTGGACGGACAAGTGTCTTAAAATCATCTGCTGCCCACTTCGCTCAGGGGGGATGTGCCCCTGGCCCAGGACAGGCCCTTTGGCATCCCGGAGAGGGAAAGAACAGGTTCCAGGGCTGGGCATCCTGACTCGGGGTTAAACCAGATACTGCTGCTCGGGCAGCGTCTGCTCTTGATTGCCGATCTTACCACTGTCTGCCCAGATTTTAACCTTGGCCTCTATTCGAAGGTGAAGTGATTGGTTATTCCTTGTCCTTATTTTAGAGGTTCGGACCCTGATGATTATGAGAGCTTTCCATTCCTTCATTGAATCGGGGTAGGGACCGAATTGGGTAGGAAGCCCTGGTGAAACTGTTTACTTCGAGTTCAGGCTTAAACTAGGTTCCCGATAGAAATGTTGAGGCTCGGCAGAACTTAAAAACACACCGGCTATATTAAACTTCCAGGGTCAGGTAACCTAACTCTCAGTTTTGTAATAATGGTGCTGTTTTGTTTGCTGTGATTTTTTTACTTTCTTGGGTTGAGAGGACTTAAAACTTTCTTCTCAGGGTAATATTGGCATAATTTTAGATCGTCGTGACTTTTTTTATGTACAGTAACTGATAACCACAGGTCTCTTAGCCATAGTGGCTAAGCAGTTGTGAAAATTTGGGAAGTAATTGAGAACCAGATGTCAGTGAGTTTAATTTTTCATAGTTCCAGTATATTGAAGAATGTGTTCAGGTTGATGCAATAATTAGGCAGAAATACAAATAAATACCATAGAGCCTATTTACATGATTAATGAACTAAATGCTCAGTTATCAACTGTGTGTAGAGAAGATGTGTGTGCACTCATGCAAATGCCTATATATATGTATTTGTGTGTATATTTTAACTTTTTTCCTTTAGGAAGGAACCAGAGTTAACAGCCTTTCTTTCCTGATGATAAGACAATTGAGAAGCCTTTCTCGGTTTCCTGCTTGTGACGTCAGGATTTGGGGCTAATTGTAGATTTGTGAGATTCTGGAAGTAAAGAAAACCAGATCTGTGTGGTTTGTTTTGCACGTGAAAAAGGAGGAAAGCATATGCTTTCTTTTTCTAATCTGAAGGTGCAAGCTGCCTGGAAGTGAGGATGTGACACGTAGACTGTACAAAACCTTGGGTAGAATTTTTGCCCAACTTGATTGGGGCACCAGAATTCCCAGTTGCTACATCGTATTTGCTTCCTCCGCTCCCAGTAGCTGTTTAACTTTGATATTACTCATTTTTCTAAACATGCCTTGCCTTTGGTTTCAGAAAATACTGTGGAATGAGAGGTGAGGTGTGGTAAGTAAAAAGAACATCTTATTTTGATTGGAGTGGTCCAGAACTAATAGCTTTAAGAAAAAATAATTCAAATACTTTTTTGTTGAGAGAGCTAATGATGGAGTAGCTTCGTCTTTTGACTGGGATGGACCTGGGGCTTGGTTGGGGGGTGGGGGGGGGGCGGGTAGGGAGAAGGATTTGACCAGACTTGAGACTCAGGCCTTGTATTAGGGATGCCATGACAAAATACCACATTACATTAAACAAACAACAGAAATTTATGTTCTTATAGTTCTAGAAGTCTAAGATCAAGGTGTCAGCAGGGTTGATTTCTTCTGAGGCCTCTGTCCTTGGCTTGTAGATGGCTGTCTTTTCCTTGTGTTCTCACATGGTCTTTCGTCTGTGCCTTAATCTTTTGTAGTCAGAATGCCAGTCATATTGGATTAGGGCCCCACCCTTATGAATTTTTTAACCTTAATTAAGTCTTTAATGGCCCTATCTCCAAATACAGTCACATCGGAGATTAGAAGCCTGTGATTCTGCCCAAAGGAACTCACAGCCTACTTCTACTTTAAAACTCTGATTTTCTGCATCACTTTCACATAGTGAAATCTGATTTTCAAATTTCAGGTTCCTAGGGAGGTTTCCTTTCTCTTGTCCGTATTGGCTGTATGTACTTTCTTGCCTCTCATCCACGCTAAAGTGTTTTCCACTACCACCATCCACTGAGGTGGCCCTTGTCAAGGTCAAGAACAAATAGTCTTCCTATTACCAAGTCCATGGTCACTGGTCACTTAGCTTTAGTTGTATTTAACCTCTCATACTCATTCCCTATAGGTGAGCATTCCTTCTAGGAAGTATTTCTCTTGGCTTTTGTACACTATACTTTCATAGTATTCTTCCTGCCATAGTGCCTAATTGTTTATCTTTTTCCTGGCTTTTCATCCCCTAGAATTTCTTAAACATTTTTGGATCACAGTCTATGATAGGAAATACATTTTACATTATTCCCAGTACATTCATAAGTATACAAATTACATATACCAATCAGTTTATTTGTATTTATCTCTCTATCATCTTTCTGTCTCTGAAATAAAAATTTTATGGACTCGTACTTGCCCTTACTCTGTGAGATAATACATGCTATTTTCTATTATATTTCTATATTGTAATACAGGTATGTATTTCTATTCCTTTTTCCTTGAGTTCTTTTCCTAAGGTATCTTCTCCAGTCCTGGAGATTTAAATATTAACTGTAATGACTAAGATTGATTATCTCCAGCTCTCTTTTTTTCCTGCACCCAAGGCTCATGCATCAAATGTTTTTTCTTAAAAAAAATTTTTTTTTAATATGAGAGAGAGAGAGAGAGAGTGAACTGGGTGGGGGGGGGGAAGAGAGACAGAGACTTGTATGCAGGCTCTATGCTTAGCGCTGAGCCTGACGCGGGGCCTCATCCCACCACCCATCATGACCTGAGCTGACTGAAATCAAGAGTCACACGCTCAACCAACAGAGCCACTCAGGCACCTCAAATGTTCTTTCTTGTCCTTTCTTTTCTTTTTTGAACGTTTAGTTTTAAGAGAGAGAGAGAGAGGGAGACAGAGGATCCAAAGTTGGCTCTGCGCAGACAGTGGATAGCCAGGTGTGGGAACCAGGAGATCATGCCCCGAGCCAAAGTCAGACGCTTAACTGACTGAGCCACCCAGGCACCTCCCAAATGTCTTTTCTGGATAGCACACTTGGATATCTAGAAAGAGTCAACTTAATACATCTAAAACAGAATCCTTTTTTTTTTTTTTTAAAGTTTATTTGCTTTTGAGAGAGAGAAGGAGAGCACGCAGGGGAGAGAAAGGGAAAGAATCCAAAGCGGGCTCCGTGCTGGAACCCACAAACCATGAGATCATGACCTGAGCGGAAATCAAGAGTCAGCGGCTTACCTGACTGAGCCACCCAGGCGCCCCTTCTCAAGTGTTTTTAACCAAAGAAGCAGTTTCAGAAGTCAGTAGCACTAAAGGCATAAAGTAGTTCCCTTCAGCCCTCCGTGTCACTGTTTTGCCTAGTTATTTACTTTCATATTCGTAAATAATCTATTCACAGCTAGTTCTTGATTTTGCAACTTTAGGCATTATTTATTAGCCATGGTAGAGTCCCCACTTCTTTCCTTGTCTGCCTTTTTTAGTTAACACTTTTGGCTCATTTGAGAGTCTAGATTTATATTTTAACGTGTAAATAGTCTCCGCTGGTCAAATGATGTAACATAACTACACTTCCTTTCTTACATGGTTCTTCATTTTTCCTGAAGTTAACAGTCGCCTTTTTAACTTACCTGCTAGTATTACTTCTTTTCTGTGTGCACATTGTTGTTGTCCCTGGCCACAGTCTGCCACCCAGTCCCAGAGCTCTCCTTCCATCTCAGCCTGCCCTTGACTTTCTCTGCTGGAAAGCCTGTTTTCCGAAGCTCATGTCATTATCTTTCTCAGTTTATAATCTTGTTTTGCAGGAGCATGTTTTCTGGTCGCTTTCTGAGAAAAAAAATGCACGGAAAATAATTTTTTGAGCTAATGCCAGCCTGAAAGTATGTTTCATTGATGTCAAAATGTCTTCTATTGATGTTGGAATGTCTAGAAAAATCTTCCACGTTTATACTTATTGATAATTTGAATAACTTTCAGGCGGTAGATAATTTTCATCCAGATTTTAAAAATGATTACTTCATTGGTTTCTAGCTTCTTTAGCCTGATTTTAAGAAATCTAATGCCCTCTGTTTCTTTGTCCTTATAAATAACTTGGTTTCTCTCTCTGGTAGTTTTTTCTGTCATTGTTATTCTGAAATGTCATAATGATCTGCCTTGGTATATTTCCCTTCCTTCTATTTTTCTGGCTCCTTGCAATTAAAAACACTTCTGTTAGTTGGATGTTGGACCTCAGGGGCCGATTCTGTAGTGTTACCTGTTTATCTTATTTTCTATCATTTCTCCTCTCCCTTCTGGGATGTTTTCAGTTTTATCTTCTATCTCTTACTTTTTTATTTTAGTTACCCAGTTTTTAATTTCTGAACTTTCTTGTTCTCTGATTACTTCTCCAGAACCTCTTTTTGCTTTATGCTGTATATTTTATATTTATAAGCATATTAGTTATACAGTTGACTCTTGAATACCAACCCCACACAGTCGACACCTCAAAAACTTAATTCAGAGTTTCCCCGTTGACCAGAAGCCTTATTGAGAAAGAGTCGATTAACACATATTTTGTAGATGTATGCTAACTATATTCTTTCAGTAAAGCAGAAAAGAGAATGTTATTAAGAAAATCATAAGGAAAATACATTTATAGTACTTTATTGTATTTATTGAAAAAATTCAGTGTATAAATGGACCCACAGAGCTCAAACCTGTATTGTTCAAGGATCAACCTTAGTTTTTAATGAAGTGTTTTTCTTCTCCCTGCATTGTCTTTGTTTCTTCCTTATCTTTTCTTTTGGTTTGTTTGCTTCGGATTCTTTTTTGTGATGGGAGATTTTGCGGATGTCTGCTGCTCTGTTCTGTATGCATATTTAAGGCTGAGGGAGTAAAAGATGGTCATCAATTCTTAGTGTCAGTACTGACAGCAAGTTACCTTTTCTGGGAGAATCCCTGGTTGTTAGTATCTGGAGGTCTCTCCTCCGTGGCCATTCCATCTTTTTTGAGGAGAATCCTCTCATTTCCTGCTCGGGTGTTAGACATTTGGCTGCCTGCATGTCAGCTTTGTAAATAGACTTTCCGCCAATCCTTTTTACTTCCCCCCTTAACCCTCCTGTCTTCCCATCCCAAGTCCTAATCTTTTCCATAGTTCTCGATTGAATTTTGGCTCCCATTGCTATTCCTCTTTCCAGCCACCCAGACTTTTTGTTTCCTTTGCTCTGCCAGATCATTTACCACTCTTTAGAACATGGCACTCCTTGCTTAAAGCCTATCCTCTTGTGGCTTCTCACTTCCCTTGAAGTACAATCCAGATCCCTTACTGTGGCTCCAAGGATCTGCGTGCCGTGGTCCCTCCTGCTTCTCCACTCACCTCTCCTTTCTCCCCTCTGCTCACAGGCCAATCGTGTCCTCTCCCCAGGCAGGGCCTTTGCCCTCAGGCTTCCTCTGGCTCTTCACGTGGCTGGTTCACGTGGCTGGTTCACGTGGCTGGTTCTTCCGTCATTCATGTTTCACATCAGCTGCTGTCTCAGAAGGGACCTGCCCTGTCCACTTAGGGTAACTTATCCAGTTACTTTTTATCTCAGTGACCCTTGGTTTTCTGAGCACGTAGCCCTTTCTGAAGTGAACTATTTTATGAGTTTGTTTTCCCCAGTTAGAGTATAAGCTCCATGAAGACAGTGACCTTGTTTGGCTAGTTCACTGCTCTATCCTTGGATTTTAGTGCCTAGCATGTAGTGGACCCTCCTATGTTTGAAGAAGGAACAGAGAAAGATTCCCCAGTGTAAATTATTAAATTCCCATCACGAACAAGTCTCAAGAGTAGTACAAACCAAGGGGGTCTCAAGATGAACAGCCCTGTGGTACTGCTGATGGGTATTTAAAAATTAATGAAGCGTAATCCACGCCCTTGAAGGCCTTTTACTCAACAGAAAGGACACTCATACAAAGTAACTATATTAAGGAAAGATAGGATAAATTAGGCGGAGAGGTCCTAACCTTTTCCATTAGGACCTGAGGTCTCTGGGTGGGGAAAAACACAAATTTTGGAACAATTATGGGAAGGGCTGATCCCAGCAAACTCCTTCGGGCATAAGGTTCCTCCTAAGAGTGTAACAGACACCACCTACTCCCCCTCAGGAATTTGACAAAAGACCTATCTAAAAATAAGTAGTAGACCTTAAAACCCTATGACCCATGAGGAACAGAATGGTCACAGACCACCCCTCATACAACAGAAAATAGCCAATCAGAAAGGAATGAGTAGGCATGAGAAGAAACCAGGGTAAGGAGAGAGGGCAGAACAAAAAACCCTGTAACACAAAGTCCCCAGCTGTCATCGCTGGCGTTCATTTTCAAACGCTCCCTCTCTGTAAAGAGAGCTTTCATAGTATTTGCACTTTCTTATACCTTAAAAAACTTTCGCCTGCTGCGCATTGTGTGTCCACCTTTTCATTCTTCTAAGTGGCAAGACAACGCATCCTGGGTATTGAGGTTAAAAAAAAATCTGCAACATGACTTTAGTAAGATTTAGGTTTCTCAGCTCCAGGTTCACATACAGGACTCTGCTCCTTTTTTGTTGTTGTTATTTAATAGAGCTCAGAATCTTTACCTAAAACAACTCCTTGTTTTCAGTTTATGCACAAAACCTTAGGCGTTAGTTTTCATTCCCAGTCATTGCGTCATATGTCATATGCCCTTTCATCCCCCAAATATTTGAGCATCTCATAACCATGGTTCTGAGATACAAAGATAACTAATTAAAACCTGGTTCTACCTCTAGATCGTAAATTCTGGAAGAGGATACAAATGAGTCATTACTTTCAACAACAAATTTGTAAGAATCTAAGAAAAGGTCTAAGATAGGCACCCTGTATCTTATGTGAAATTCATCAAGTTGGGTGTGTGTATTCATTTCCCTGTTATTACCGGATTTTCAAACAGAAACAGATGTTTTCTTTGTCCTGTGGCTTGAAGAGCAGTCATCAAGTACAGGAGTTCAACTTCGTGGGACAATAATATATTTGGTCTTTGTTCCTGGTCTCTGGCAAAAAGTTCCCCAAACTCCTAGAATTTTCTGAGGTTAGGAGCATCTTTTGTTATTCATAGCATCTTTGGGCCATTCCCTGGAGGTGGGGGGGGGGGACTTTAGGTGGTTTGAGGCCTGGGGCTGGTCGTTAAGAATACCGAATGGGATGAGAGGGTGGGGGTGTTTCAGCTCCACCCCCAGAACGCCCCTCCTAGTGGAGGGAGGGGCCTGGAGATAGGGCCATCAAAACTCTTGAGCAATGAGTATTACAGTCATATCTAAAAGCACATTCTTGGTCTTGTACCCTTCTCGCTCTCAGTAAATGGCAACTTTGTCACTATCTTTCCATTTGTCAGTGAGGCCTTCCTAACCTCTCTCAGTCGGATACCTGCCATTTACACACCTGTCCCCTTCCCCTTACAATACTTTATCTTTGCCTAGCGTTCTTCATTATTAGGCAAATATGTTCCAGTAAAGGTGGTATTTGGAACATGGTAGGTGTTTCATGAATATTTGAATGAATGAGTAAGTGAATAAACTTTTAGTCCTTGAAGAATGAGCTAAGATGAGGTTATTGTTGGAGGCAGGAAGCACCCAGATTGTGGCATTTTATATGCATCACCTGCAGAATTTATGCTGTCTGAGAGGCAGTGGGGAGCTGAGAGTTTTTATTTAGCAGGAGCTCAGAGTTTTATGGGCTGTTCTAGCTACCATGTGTGGAGTGAGGAGGCCAGAAGCAAGGAAGGCAGGTAGGTGAGTGTCAAGGGTTGATGAGAGTTTGAAATCAGGAGGCCACAGTGTAGGGGCTGGGAGTGGTCGTGGCCTGATGGTGGCACTGCCTAACAGCAGTGGTGCCACTTCCGTCTGCTCTGCCTGCCCCTGTGTCTAAAGAGTGTCTGAGATTTGAAGTTAGGTCGTGGGACAGCATCCTTGGGGGCGTACAGGAGCAAAGAAGTAGCTGTCTGTCTCGGTGTGCACCTTCTCCCTTCTCCAGAGGTTGGCTTCCTTGAACCTGGTTCATCGGACCCTGGCCCAGATTTGCAGGCCTTGTCTAGTGCCCAGTCCCGGGTTCCTGCTGTGCCAAACAAGGTCGGGGAGTTAGTGGGCAGAGTCGGGCTCTGGTTGATCCACCTTTCAAGGCAACCAGCACTGCCGCTTCCTAGCTGTGGGGCTTGAGCAGGGCACACAACCTCTAATTATAGCCCAATGCAAGTAATCGAATCTGGGAATACGGAGGATCGATGTATTTCTGCTCCTCTGTCTCACACTGAGGTGCAAGTGAAGAGATAGGAGTTAACTGATGTGTGGAAAACAGATTTTCACAGGTGAAATCTGGTCTTAGAAACATAAACTGTTGTTCGATATGGATAATATGTTTCAAAGATAATGGGAGAATAAGGTAAAATATGTTTGTTGATCACAGAAAAGAAAGTATAAAATTTGATGAGTTTTAGTAAATGTATACAGTAGTGTGACCACCACCACAATCAAGATCTAGAACTTTGTGATCACTCCAGAAGGTTCCTTCATGCCCTTTTGTAGTCAGTTCCTCAAACCCCTGCATCAGTTGCACTGCTTTCCATAGCCATAATTTTGCCTTTTCTAGAATTTAATGTATATGAAGTCATACAGCATGTCTTTTGTGTTTGACTTCTTTCACTTAGCACAGTGCTTTCCAGATCCATCTGTGGTATTGTGTCTATCAGCGACTCAGGTTTTTTTTTTTTTTTT
>PISW01004054.1:155952-182314 GCA_004023785.1 Mungos mungo | reverse complement strand
TAAGTGTCTGTCTTCGGCTCAGGTCATGACCTAGTGGCTTGTGAGTTTGAGCCCCATATTGGGCTCTCTGCTGTCAAAGCCAACTTTGGATCCTCTGTCCCCCTCTCTCCCTCTGCCCCTTCTCTGCTCTCTCAAAAAAATAAATAAAAATGTTGACATTTATTTATTTTGTGTGTGTGTGTGTGTGTGTGTGTGTGTGAGACCTTCCCCTGCTTGCTCTCTCTCTGTCTCAAAAATAAACAAACATTAAGGGTGCCCAGGTGGCTCCATTGGCTAAGCGTCCGACTATTGAGTTCAGCTCAGGTCATGATCTTAGGATTATGAGATTGAGCCCCAAGTTGTACTGTCAGTGCAGAGCTTGCTTGGGATTCTCTCTCTCTTCCTCTCTCTCTCTCTCTGCCCCTCCCCTGTGTGGTCTCTCTCTCTCTCTTAAAAATAAATAAATAAAAACTCTTAAAAAGTAATGAAATAAATAGACATTTTAAAAACCAAATCTTTAAAAAAAAAATCTTTGCCTACAGCAGGTTGTGAAGATAATTTCCCCAAAATACTATTTTAAATGTGTAATATTTCATTCTGTAAATTCACCATTTTCCTATTTTGAGGTACTTTGGTTGTACCCTATTTTCCACTACTGTAAGTAAAAGTGCTAATGCTTATTGTCTTATGTGGGCCAGGTTCTGTGTTAATCATTATCCACCCAGTACTGTTTTCGTGCCCATTTTATAGAAGCCTAAAGAAAGGCTGAGAAAAGCTGGTGACGGCACTGAAATTTCAGTCTAGATCACTCTGCCTGCAGACCACCTCATTATTTATTTTTCAAATCATTCTTTTCTCATGATAAATACCTAGGAGTGGAATTTCCTGGGCTGAAAGGTAGGAGCATGAGAATTTTCCTGGCAAACACTCCGCCAGTCTCTCCCATTTTAATCTCACCATTCATTCACATTGTAGGATTCCCAGTCTCTTGGGCTTCTCTATAAGGAGAGATTAAGAGTTTTACACACTAACAATTATGCTTAGAACAATAATTACTGTAAAAAAAATTTTTTTAAAGTTCTTAGTTATTGAAAACTAACTGTGGGCCAAGCACTTCACATACATACTTTATCTTATTTAAAACCCACAACCATCCGGCAAGGAAAGCAGTGCATTTAGTATTTATAAATGCACAGGCAGGATCTGAGAGAGAAAAGAGTTTGCCCAAAGGCTTGGGATTAATAAGAAGCACTGAAGACTCGAAACATCTAATTTCTGTGCTTTCCAGCCACCACCTGCCACTTTGGCAGGTACAAGAGACAGTTGTGCTGGCCACCTTCCCAGCGGGCCCCACCCTGTCTCCATGATGTGTGCCCCAGGAGGCGGCCTGTGTCCCCTCCCTGGCTCTCTGGGTTTCAGCCTCTGGGGAGAGGCCAGCAGGAGATTAGTGGGAGGAAGGAAGGGAGTGAATTCTAGGTATTCCCCCGCCAAAGTCCCTTTCGATGGGCTGCCTCATCTGTCTGCATCCCCAAACAAGAGCTCTCTCCACACCGCACCCCCTCCTTCCCTGCAGTGGAGAGACAGCATCTGCGGTTTCTAGCCTTAGGGTTCTAAATGCTTCTTTGTGCTTTCACTGTTTTTTTCTTCTTGAGACCTTGACTGAAAGAATCACCTGAATGACTGCAAGCTTCAACGCTGTCCCACCAATACACTGGGCCCTTTATCAACCCATCAACGGTTGCAGCTCAACTCCTCTTACAGGTGTCTCCTAGTACATCCATTCCAGGTAAGGGAGCGGCCGAGCATCCCGCGCCCTGAGGGTGCTTGTCTCTCCTACGAGGTTGGGCTGTTGGGTCACTCCTTGTGCAACCTCAGTTCTCCAATGGCTGCAAAACCATCGTTTAAAGTTAGTCTGCCTCATTTTGTGTGCATTTACAATGATAGCGATGCTCCTTCCGGCTCTCTACATCCTCGGTGGAATAAACGATTCTTCTTAAAAAACTTTTTCTTTTCGCCATAACTTCAAATTTTCAGAAATGTTGCAGAAAACTATTTTTATAGCTGAATTCACTCATTTTTAACATTTTGCCACATTTGTTTTGTTATTCTCTATCTCTGTCTGTCTATCTATCTATCTATCCTGAATCATCTGAGAGTTGGCTGAATGCCCCATGCACCTTACACTACTAATACTTGGCTGTAGATTTCCTAAGAATAAGGTTATTTTCTTACATAGCTCTATTACAGTCATCAACTCCAGGATATTTAATATCGGCACAATACTTTATCTAATCTACAATACATATCACCACTCTCTCCGTTAACCCAGTAATGTCCTTCATGAGGGCCCTGTGGGGAAGGCAAAATTTTTGCCTTGGATTCTTTCCCCTTCAATCTTTCAAACAGAATGAAAGCTTTCATCTGTGTGTCCATACTCTCTGTAGGGAGTGGGGGTGGGGTGGGGAGAGCAATCAGCCCTGCTTTCTAAGGCCATTGGTGGAAACTCACCGCAGCCAGGAACAGGGAAAAAAGAAAACTGTCCCATGGGAGGGGCAGGGCTGTGCCCACAACCACAGCTGGAAGGGGCAGGAGAGCTGAGAAAGCTCCTCCACCGCCACCCCGAACACCAGGGACACGGAGCCTACATCTGAGGCTCACTCACACCAAGTAGGAAATACAGAAGTGCTCCCTCTATGCCCCCTGACTGCTAAAGAGAACATTTTAAATAATAAGTAACAGCAGAATCCTGGGAGAGAGACAGGAGAGCAACAAAGTGCTCAAACAGATCCTCTTAGATGTGTGGCGCCAAGGGAAGACCTAAAGCTCAGCCTCGAACAGGCATTGTTCTAATAAAGTTAAGTCTCGTCCCAACCACGAGGGCTCCCTGCTGGAGTTGGCAGCTTGCACCACACAGACGGTGGCTGAGGCC
Organism: Mungos mungo; assembly: GCA_004023785.1. Lineage (NCBI taxonomy): Eukaryota > Metazoa > Chordata > Mammalia > Carnivora > Herpestidae > Mungos > Mungos mungo. Next base: position 179,406 of record PISW01004054.1, on the reverse strand, counting down.
GCAGTTTGTCACAAACCCAGTCAGATGCTGTCTGCATTGCTTCAAACCCCCCTACTAAAGGTCTCACCGAAGGAAACACATACATGCCAATTGCCAAGCATAACAATGGTAGGTAACCTTAGTCTTTTTGTCTTCCACAAGGTGTCCACTTCCAATGAAACATGATGAGGCATACAAAGAGGTGTGAAAAATACACTCCCAAGAGACAAAGCAATGATCAGAACCAGACTCCAATATGACACAGATGTTGGAATTGACAGGACACTTAAAATAACTCTGATGAATATGTGTTTAATGGAAAAGGTTGACAACATGCAAGATGGGATGACTAATTTCAGCAGAGACGAAAACTGTAATAAACTATACGAAATAATCAGATAGAAATCCTAGAAAGGAAAAGCACATCAGTAGACTCAACCCCACTGAGGAAATAATGAAGGTTCTTGAAGGTAGGTTAATAGAAATTCCTCCAACTGAAATACAAATAGAAAAGAAGAGAGTGTATGTTGAGGGCGGGGCGGGGGGGGGGGAGGAGAGCACACAAGGAGCAGGAGGATGATACCAAACACTCTAGCATGCATAATTGGAATTCCAGAATGAGAAGAGACGGGGGCACCTGGGTGGCTCAGCTGGTTAAGCTCTTGGTTAAGCTCTTGATTTCAGCTCAGATCCTGGTTTCCTGAGTTCCAGCCCTGCCACAGCTAACAGCACAGAGCCTGCTTGGGATTCTCTGCCTCCCAATCTCTCTACCCCTCCCCCACTTGTGCTGTCTCTCTCTCTCTCACTCTCTCAAAATAAATAAATAAACTTAAATTCTTTTAATTTTTAATTTTAAAAAATGTTTTATTTATTTTTGAGAGAGAGAGAGAGAGAGCAAGGGACGGGCAGAGAGAGAGGGGAACAGAGGAAATCCAAAATGGGTTCCATGCTGACAGCAGAGAGCCCAATGAGGAGCTCGAACCCATGAACTACAAGACCATGACTTGAGCTGACATCGGACGCTTACTGACTGAGCCACGCAGGTGGCCTTAAAAAATTTTTTTTGTTTTAAATTTTAAAAAAAAGGAAGAAGAAGAAGAAAGAGGGGTGCCTGGGTAGCTCAGTCAGTTAAGCTTCCAACTTTGGCTCAGATCATGATCTCATGTTGGTGGGTTTGAGTCCCGCATCGGGCTCTGTGCTGACAGCTCAGAGCCTGGAGCCTGCTTCTGATTCTGTGTCTCCCTCTTTCTCTGCCCCTCTCCTGCTCATGCTCTGTCTCTTTCTATCTCAAAAATAAATTTAAAAAAAAAAACATTTAAAATTTTTAAAAATAATAAAAAAGAAAAAAGAGAGAGGGAGAATGGGACAGATGAAATATATGAATAAATAACAGCTGAGAATTTTCCAAAATTAATGACTAACAACACGAAATCACAGATTCACGAAGCTTTGGCTGAATACCAGAGCAAAACACACACACAGGCAATATCATATTCAAAGTACTGAAAACAAAAACAGAAAATCTTGAAGTTGGCTTGCATGCAGGAAACATTACATACCAGAGGAACAAAGATAAGAGTTGACACCTGATTCCTTATAAGAAAACAAGGTCCCCGGGCTGGCTCAGTCAGTGGAGCATGCAACTCTTGATCTCCGGGCTGTGAGTTCAAGCCTCGCATTGGGTGTAGTGATTATTTAAAAATAAAATCTTAAAAGAAAAAGAAAAGAAGACAAGAATGGCATGACATCTTTAAAGGGCTGAAAGAAAAAGCTTTCAACCCAGAATATCCTATACTCAGCAAGAATATCTCTGAAGAAATAAAGAAAAAAAACGGGAAATAAATACTTTCTCACACAAATACACACTGAGGAAATTCACTGCCAGCAGACTTACTCTACAAGAAATAGTAAAGGAAGTTCTTCAGGTCAAAAAAAAATATATATATATATCAGACTGAAAACCTAGATCTACACTAACAAGTGAAGGGAACTAGAAATGGAATAAATTAAAGTAAAATAAAATTCTTTTTTTCTTATTTTTAATTACTCTTAAGACCTAACTTACTGCCTAAAGTAAAATAGTAGTAATGTATTACATGTTCTAAGTAAATGTAAAAGTGAAAAAGTGTGACAACAGCACAAAGAATGGGAGGAAGAAATTGAGAACACTGTTGGGAAGCCATTACACTAAATGTGAAGTGCTAAAGTATTATTTCAAATAAATTCTGATCAATTCAAAAAATGTATTGTAAACCCTAGGACAATCACTAAAATTTTTTTAAAACGTTTTTATTTATTTTTGAGAGAGAGAGAGTGGGAGAGAGAGAGTATGGCGGAAGGACAGAGAGAGGGGAGACAGAGAATCTGAAGCAGGCTCTGCTTAAACTCATGAACCACAGGATCATGACCTGAGCCAAAGTTGGTCATTTAACTGACTGAACGACTCAGGAACCCCCACCAAACATTTTTTTAGAGAGGCATACATTATAATTATAGAGGAGATGAAACAGAATCATAAATAGTGTTCAAATTAGCAGGTGGGGCGCCTGGGTGGCTCAGTCCGTTAAGCGGCTGACTTTGGCTCAGGTCATGATCTCACGGTATGTGAGTTCAAGCCCTGCGTCTGAGCTGTCAGCACAGAGCCTGGAGCCTGCTTCAGATTCTGTATCTCCTTCTCTCTCTGCTCTTCCCTTGCTCACAGTCTGTCTATCTCTCAAAAATAAATAAACATTAAAAATTTAAAAAAATTACCAGAGAGAAGCCCCAAAAAGAGGAAAAAGAGAAAAGACCAGCTAGCAAAATGATAGGATTTAACCCAATCTATATCATATCAATAATCACATTAAATGTGCTGAGGTAGGGAGAGATAAAACATGTAAATAGTAAGCAAAAGGAAGCTGTAGTAGCCTATTAACTTCAGATAAAAGAGATTACAGAGCAAGGAATGTTAGGGACTAAGAGAGGTATTACCTCATGAGAAGGGGTAGATTCTTCAAGAACATGTAGTGATCCTAAATGGGGATACACCTAACAACAGACGTCCTGCTTCTGTGAAATAAAAAGTGTTCGAAGTGAAAGGAGGAGAAACAGTCAAATTCGCAGCTGTAGCAGAGACTTCCACTTTCTCCTTTCTCTGTAATTGACAGAACACGAGACAGAAGAGCCATGAGGATCAAAAAGATGTGAACCTCACAATCGACCGAAGCATGTTTTCTCAGCCTCGGGTGGTAACCTTTCTAAAGTCCAGTTCTTACTTTTCTCATTTTTTCTGTGTGATTCACCTCCTCGCCCCATCCCAATGTGGAAGCAGTTAGGATCTCCTCTTTATCTCTCCTGCTCTGAGAGATCATGATAATGCTCCCCGTGCGAGTCTTTTTATCTGTTTGGCTGGACATTTATCTGGTTGGCCGATGCAATCTAGAGATACTGTGTTCTTAGATCATTTCTTCCCCGGCGTTTCCTTGTTCTGTTTCCTGGAACTCCTCTTAGCGGATGTTGGATTTTTACACTTTGTTTATTTATTTTGAGGGAGAGAAAGACAGTGCATGCATGTGAGCGAGTGGGGAAGGGGAAGAGAGAATCCCACGCAGGCTCCGCACTGTCAGCGCAGAGCCTGATGCGGGATTTGAACTCACAAACTGTGAGATCCAGACCTGAGCTGAAGTCAGCCACTTAACCAACTAAGCTACCCAGGCACCCTTGGATATTGGATTTTTATATTAAGTCTCCAATTTTCTCATATTATCCCTCCTACCTTCCTGATTTCCATATCTTTGACTTTTAAACCTACCTTCTTGGAGATCTTTTCAACATCATCTTCTATGCATCCTATTACATTCATATATTACAGTTATTTTTTAATTTCCAAATGATCTTTTTTGTTCCTTAATTATTCCTCTTTTCATAGACTCCTATTTTTCAGAGTGAAATATCCTTTTTTATGTTTTTGAGGATGGTATTTACAGGTTTTTTTTGTCTACTGCTTTCTTCATTGTCTCTTTTCTCCAGGTTCCTTTTCTTCCCTTCAGTTTGTTTTGCAATCTGACTCATTTTGAAGCTTTCCTCAAGTATCTGATAGTCTTGATTGGAAGGGACTACTATTATTTAAAAACTAACTAAAACCTCAGAGTGCATGGAACAATAGGCTTTATTATGGAGTGAGAGAGGCCTCTTTGTGAGTTATCCTAGAAGATTCTAGAAACCTTTTTTTAGCCATTCCAACTCTCCAAAAGAGACTCCATCAGTGAAGGAGGAGTTGTGGTGACAGACCCAAACAAAATGCATGAAAGAAATGAGGGGAAATGGGCAGTAAAAGGATTATTGGACTAAAACAACACAGTGGAAAAAATACTGGGTTGGGAATTCCTTCAATACAAATAAAGTAATAAAAGTTGGAAAAAGCATAAAAATTGGGGGGACACCTGGGTGGCTCAGTAGTTAGGCAACCGACTTCAGCTCAGGCCATGATCTCATGGTTTGTCAGCACAGAGCTTCCTTCAGATCCTCTGTACCCCTCCCCCGCTCGTGCCTGCTCACATGCACATGTGCGCGCTTTCTCTCTCAAATAAATAAAATAAAGTAAAATAAAATAATTTAAGAAAATACAGAAACGCTTTTTTAAAAACTGGGGTCTGGAGAGGTATTAAGTGTGTGGTTACCTATGTTGTGAAGACAGGACAGCAGGGAGGGTGCCTGGTCTCATTGTTCAGTGCTTGCTGTTCACCTGATTTCACCTGTTGTTGGGCCTGCACGTGACCTCCAGCCATCGCTGCACCCTGCATCCCTGCATGTGAGCCTCAGCCGTTCACAAGACCAACTACATAATTTGTGGGGTCCAGTACACACTGAAAATGCAGAACCTCTTATTCAAAAATTATTAAGGATTTCATGGGGGAAATGGGGAGATACTGGTCAAAGAGTACAAAAGGTACAATTTAGTGGAATTTTAGGGGAAACAGAGTTAAGTGCATGAGATTGATCTGCTATTTAAGACTTCAAAGAGGTATGTTTAGGGGCGCCTGGCTGGCTCAGTTGGTTGAGTATCTGACTTCAGCTCAGGTCATGATTTCACAGTTCACAGGTTCAAGCCCCACGTCAGGCTCTTTGCTGACAGCTCAGAGCCTGGAGCCTGCTTCAGATTCTGTGTCTCCCTCTCTCTCTCTGCCCCTCCCCCATTTGCTCTCTCTCTCTCTCTCTCTCTCTTTTTCAAAAATAAACATTAAAAAAAAAGAGGTCTCCATAAATAGGCAATGGTTATGAGAGGCCCTGGGTCAACACCAAGCTCACATGGACTTTTGGTCCTGAAAGTATGTCTTTCTGCTGGGCCAGCTCTAGCGCCAGACTCCCAGCTTTCCCACTGAGCAGCCTCAGGACCTGGACACGTCACTGCTTCTCCTTATCCCTTAGTCTTCTTACCTCTACAGCAGGTGTAGCAACAGTAGGTACCTCATGGTTGTTATACAATAAAATGAGTCAGTACCCGAGAACCCAAAAACATCGACTGTTAAGGTGGAGACAGGTGGGTGGATCTCCGGTGGCTGAAGCAAACAGCACGTCTGTGGGATGCTTCCTCCCCAAGGAGGAGCAGTCAATGGGGTTTGAACACAACAGGGGCGGTCTGCTAACGCTCGAGGACTCTTCTCATTCTGCCTTCCATAGATGATCCCCTGTTTACCAGGCGGACCTTGGCCTGGAGTCTGGAGGAACAAGTCACTATTTCCATATCTGAACTATTGGTTGAGTTGCTTCTTTCCTCTCTTCCCTTCCATTTCAGTTTCCAAGTCCCAGCCTGCAGGTCTGGAGGGTCAGATCTGACCCCCCCCCCTCCTTCCCCAAATCCAGTTACTGACGAGGGCTGTCATTGGCGGGGATCCCACTGGCATGCGGCGCACATGCCTGCTGCCCAAGGCTTTTTTGGATACTAGTGACAAAAGCCCAGATAGTGTGAGATTAAACAAGAAGGTCTGCGCTACAGGAAATAATCTATGACAAGGCAGGATCGAACAGGCCTCGGAGACAGCAGCAATGTGTTCTTTCCTTGCGTGTGTCGGCTTCTGCCTGTACGTGGCTCTCATTCTCTCGCACTGGTGAGGCTATCTAAGGTATTGTCAACAAACCTAGAGGTATATTTGTGCAAGGAGGAGAATAGTGTTTCATTGTCAAAGAGAAAGGCTGACTCTGTAACACGTCTGAGAGTTTTCATCTCCTTGGACCTTGAGTGACGATAGGCAAAAAGCAAATGACTTCAGAAGGGAAAGCCAGAGGAGAGCTGAACGCTGACTGCAGGGACCTTTGATCTTCATCCGCCCAGGCTAGCTTTGAAATGAGCTGTGTAACTCCTGAGCATTGGAAACGACGCAGCAGAGGCGGTTTACTGTACTGCACCTGAATAAACAGAGTCACGGAGCTGCCTCCTCGCTTCCCCTTCATCAAAAGCCGATTTCCTTCTTAAAGGGATACTCATGTTTCTGCAGTCATAATTTCCCTGCCAAAAGAACAAGTTAAAATTATTCTGACGCCACTTGAGAGAAGAGGTAAAATTCCTAGATCCACTGGAAGAAATAATATACACTCCAGAAAGAAGGAAACTAGGAAATGTGAGATTCAGAGGAAGTGAATAGAAATAAAACTTGGATTAAAATATTGTTGACTAACCAGGGGCACCTGGTTAGCTCAGTCAGCAAAGCATGTGACTCTTGATCTCGGGGTTGTGTGCAGGGATTACTTAAAAACAAAATCTTTAAAAAAATATATATGTATATATATATTTTTTTTTACATTTATTTACTTTTGAGAGAGAGAGATAGGGACAGAGTGTAAGCAGGGGAGGGACAGAGAGAGATGGAGATACAGAATCCCAAGCAGGCTCCAGGCCCTGAACCGTCAACACAGAGCCCCTTGTGGGGCTTGAACTCACAGAGGTCAAGATCATGACCTGAGCTGAAGTCAGAGGCTTAACCAACTGAGCCACTCAGGTTCTCCCCCGCCCTCCCAGTATATTGTAGGCTAGAACAAAAAGGTAGCAGAGGAGGGCACCTGGGTGGTTCTGTCAGTTAAATGTCAAACTATTTTTGTTAAGTTTGTTTATTTATTTTGAGAGAGACAGAGAGAGCGGGAGGGGCAGAGAGAAAGGGAGAGAGAAAATTCCCAGACAGGCTCCATACTTGCAGCTGCAGAGCCAGAGTCAGGGCTTGAACCCACAAACTATGAAATCATGACCTGAGCTGAAACCAAGAGTTGAACGCTTAACCGACTGGGCCACCCAAGCACCCCGCATGCCAGACTCTTGATTTCAGTTCAGGTCACGGCCTCAAGGTTGTGAAATGGAGCTCTATGTCAGGCGCCATGCTGAGTGTGGAGCCTGCTTAAGATTCTCTCCCTCTGCCCTCTGCCCTTCTTCTCAACTTGCCTCTCTCAAAAAAAAAAAAAAAAAGTATCAAAGAAGAAAGAAAAAGTGAACCATTGTAATGCTAGAGAAAGTCAATTGAATGAGAATCTGTAAAACCTTCTGGAAAAGCAACATGGGATGGATGAATGACTAGGAGATAGACCGTTTTCCTGATTACTAGTGATGTTAAGGACATATTCATATGCTTTTTTGGCCATTTTTAAACATTACTTTATGAATTTTCTGAGTGACTTTTTTTTTTCAGTGCCAAGATCAGCGAAAGGGACTATAAATACTGTTCAGAGGCAAGAGAAGGGAGAATGTATAATAGATGCAGTGTAACAGATCATACGGATAATGCAGAGTCTTTAACACCTATTTTGCTTTAGTTTTCTATTTCATGAAGCAAAATCTCCAAGCTGAAAGGAAGAAAGGCAGCCCCATGTTTAGGAAGGAATAGTGGATCCATAAGACAAACTGGGGAGCAAGGAAAAGACCTAGTGGTCCACTGATAACTATTTTCCTCTTCTTTCTTAAGAACTTCCACATTTCAGCTAGATACAGGGTAATCACCTTTCCTGTTTGCTCAGGACTGAGAGGGTTCCCAGGAGGCAGGATATTTGGTGCTAGGATTTATGAGAAGTAAGGGAGATGATTCATTTTCAGAAATACCAAATAAAAGCTATGCTAATTAGCAATAGGTTTACAGCCTATTGGAAATAAGTATGAACCAACTCCCCCCCCACCACCACACACATACACACAATGGAGTCCCAAACCCTTGGACACTTCACTTCCTGGTCTGCTTCCCCTCTCCTGTTATTGGGTTTATTTTCATAGGCTTTGCAATGAGCATGCACCAAAGAACAAAGGGAAGAGGTACTGAACGTGCCTGTGTCACCTGGGGGAATGTACATTTGTTCCAATCAGAGCACTTTTTGCCTCACATGGGCATAAGTCACATCCGGGCAAGGCTGTAACCTCTATAGTAACCAGCCAGTGAGGAACCAGGGGAGGGACTTGCACACTCGGAGATAAATTGCCTGCTGTAACTGCCCCGAGTGAGCCTGTCCTGACACCCGCTCTTGGAAGAACGTTGATCACAGCCTCACGTCACTGTGTTCTGAGTCTCTGCGTCCCTCCTTTGGGTCACTGGGCTTAGTTCTAACAATCTGGAAAAGACTCAGGGAAACCATGATAAGTTGATCACCCAGGTAGGTCCTCAGCTATTCAAGAGGAAAATTATTATTTTCCAGCTACATGTGGCTATGGGATTAAGTTATGACCAAGGAAATAAAAGCAAAGCTGAAGTCTGCACTTTCTGCGTTGTTCACATTAAAAGAAAGAGCTTGCTCTTCCCTTCCTTCCGGTCTTCCCACTGGCTCAAATGAGGAAGAGAAGGAGCCAGTAAAGCCATCTTAAACTATGAGACTGAAGCCACCTGCTAAGAACGCGAGAGCAACAGGTGAGGAAGAGGCAGAGTCTCTGATTATTATGAAGCTGACTTAACAACTAGAGATACTTACCCAGCTTTTCTGAGAGAGAGAAATAAGCTTCTGTTTTGCGTAAGCCCTTGTACTTTCGGCCTCCGTTTATAGCTGCCTACGTGACATAAGAGCTCAACCAACTAAGCCAAATGATTTCAATGGGTGTAAATGGGTGTTTTTCAACTTCAAAGAAGGGAAGAAGGCATGGCCCATAAACCTTAAACTGATGAGTTTGGTGATGATCTTGGGTCATTTCCTAGAGTAGATTAATGAAAGGATGTTGATGAGTCACTTTAAAAGGCAGCAGAAATTGCTAGGCTCTAAAATGGTGGCATCAAGAGCAAGTCTTGTTGAACTTGTCTTGGTTTCACTCTTTTGAGATGGTTGCTATACTGGTAGGTTGGCAGAGCATATACTTGTGACAAGGAGACTTGTGACAAGAATACACATGACATCCATGCAGACTTGTTCTGGGTACACGTACAACTAGGTGGATTAATAACTGGTTGAACGGTCATACCCAAAGGGTATTGAGTAATACATCAACAGCAACTTGGAAGGAAATTTCAAGGTGTAAGCCTTGATCTAGCTAAATATTTTATCTGTGATTTGGACTGATAGATAGTGACATGCTCATCAAATTGGCAAATGACAAGGAAAATAAATAGATACTGATGAAGATAGAATCAGGCCTAAAAGTTTTTGTTGGCTAAAGTGGCAGGATGAATCTAACAAAGTGAGGTGATAAATGCGTGTTCATGCACTCAGACTTTTTTCTAAAAGAAATACGTCAAATAAGATAAATGGGGAAGATATGAATTAGTGTTATTTGTGGGAAAGAATCGGAATGTTTTAGCTGGTGGGTCAGAATGAGTCGATGGGCAGAGCTGGAGCAGTTCTGGCTGACTGCATCTGTAAAGTGACATGGTCTTCCATGGAGGTGGGAGGGTGGGTGTGGCTGTAAGCAACCTTCAGAGTGGCAGTTCTCATACTACCATGTGAAAGGTATAGAGACACCTCTTAAAGAAGTGGAGGAGATATGAAACTGACCTCAAATATTTGGAGGGCTATTCTGGGGCACTCTACACAGCCATGACCCTGGTCTCTCTCTCTGATGCTTTCATTTTCCTCCTCTGTTTTATCTGACTATCCACCTGCTCCTGACCTTCAACTTGGCACTCTATTCCTGCTGCTTATCTTCACTTATCATTCATCCTGCTGCTCTCTGTGAGAAATAAGCCCAGTGACCCACTTGAAGGAGGGACACAGAGACTTAGAGCACAGTGAAGCTAGGCTTTAATCAATGTTTCTTGCAAAAGCTGGTGTCTGACGGACAGGCACACTCGGGACAGTTAGAGCAGGCAATTTATCTCCTAGTGTGTAAGTTCCTTCCCCGATTCCTCATTGGCTGAGTACTACAAAGGTTACAGCCTTACCCAAAAGTCGCCTATGCCCATGTAAGTCTGACCGGAACAAATGTACATTCCTTGAGGTGATGCAGTGACCTCAGTTCTTTGTCGCGTGCTCCTTGCAAAGCCCACAAAAAATAAACCAGTGAAATGGAAAGGGGAAGAAGAACTAGGAAGTGAAGTGTCTAAGGGTTTGGAACTACATTTTGTGTGTGTGTGTGTGTGTGTGTGTGTGTGGCAGGGGGTGTTGTACAAATTTCCAATAGGTTGTAAAACCTATTGTTAACTAGATAGCACAGCTTTTGGTATTTCTGAAAATGGATCATCTCACTTCTCACATCTCTGCTTTGGGAATACTCTTTCCAACCCAAGGCACCGATGTCAAGGAGATTGAAATGACATAAGAGTAGAGGAGCTAAGGGTGAGCAGTGGGAATGATTATGCCCCCAAGCACTTCCTGTTAAGGAGGTGTCTTTCAAATTGCGAGATGCATGAAAAAAGTAGTCCAGCTGTGCAGGACTCTTGATTTTAGGGTCATGATTTCGAGCCACAGATTGGGCATGGAACCCACCAGAAAATTTTTTTAAAAAAGTATTTAAAGGGTGCCTGGATGGTTCAGTCAGTTAAGCGTCCAATTCTTGGTTTCAGCTCGGGTCATGATTTCTAGGCTTTGTGGGTTTGAGTCCCACGTTGGGCTCTGCGCTAGCTCTGCAGAGCCTGCTTGGGATTCTCTCTCTTTCTCTCTCTGCTCTTTACTCACTGGCGCTGTCTCTGTCTTTCTCAAAATAAATAAATGAACTTAAAAAGTAATAAATTAAAATACCGTCTTTTAAAAAAAAGTAGTCAAAAGTACCAGCATTTTAATATGTTTTCTTTTCTGAATTATAGAAGTCCTCTGTGCTTCTGAGGACTAATGGGTAATATAGGGCAGTATGATGAACTATATACCTTAAATAGCCCTCCCAAAGAAACAACTAAAACTGCTGAATAAAAATGTTAAAAACATGTATTTATAAATGCATCACTGAAATTGCACTAAAAAAAGCTTCCCAAGCCAAAAATGAAGTTGAAATCCAGATAAAAAAAATGGCCCTGAGGTTGGCTTTCACCTTGAGGCCATCTGGCGAACTCCAGTGACCTTGAGCTTTCCTTGCATAGTCTTTCAGGGCACAAAACTCAGAAGCTAAAATCCAAGGCCTCTCTAAAGTGTAGCATCTAGAATGGTAGCCTGCATACAGCAGGGAACCCCAAGGACTGTAGCACCAATGTGATGATAAATTACAAATAACTTTGCTCTGATGAAAAAGACAAACTTGCTGTATTGACCTTTTAACATTGGATCTGCTCTGTATAATCCTCAGAAGGACTCACGACTCATATAAGTTTTGGCCTCAATTACAACTACCTAGGAGGTTTTAAAAACATCCATCTAAAAGGTTAATGTAACCTTGGGCACCCAGAGAAGCAAGTCAAATATCTTATGAAAGAACATACCTGAAAGTCAGGTCTTAAAGAATTTCCACATATTGAGTTCCAAAATATAGGAGTTGTTTGGCAAGTATTACATAATATGTAAGAAAGAAGGAACATGAGTGAGAGTTAGCAGACAAGATTCAATCTATAAAAACTTGCATTAATTGGAATTATGAGATACTAACATAAAATAAATCTGCCTAATTTATGTGTAGAAATAAAAAAGGGAGGCACACTATGCTTGGAGAGAAGAGCTAATTGAAAATAACCAAGCATACGGTGGCACCTGGTTGGCTCAGTCGGTGGAACACGTGACTCTGGATCTTGGGGTCATGAGTTCAAACCCCATGTTGCCTATAAAGATTACTTTTTTTTTAATCTTAAAAAAAAGAAAGAGAAAATAACCAAGCACAATTTTAAAGACCAAAAAGTAAATGACACTATAAACCAACTAGACCTAATAGATATGTACAGAACATTCCATCCAATAACAGCAGAATGTACATTCTTCTCAAGTGGACATTCTCCAAATAGAACATGTGGTAGGGTACAAAATAAGCCCCAATAAATTTAGAAATCAGGGCCACCTGGGTGTCTCAGTCAGTTGTGCATCTGGCTTTGGCTCAGGTCACGATCTCGCAGTTCATTAGTTTGAGTCCCATGTTGGCTGACTACTGTCAGACTGTCAGTGCAGAGTCTGCTTCAGATCCTCTTTTCCCTTCCCTCTGCCCCTCCCACCTTGTTCCCCCACCACCAAATTTAGAAATCAGTATTAAAATCACACTGTTTTCTATATTATATATATAATATTAATATACATATTAATATATAGATTAACATCATATATAGATATATCTAGATTAAAATCATACTATATGGGGCACCTGGGTGGCTCAGTCGGTTAAACCTCAAACTTTGGCTCAGGTCATGATCTCACGGTTCATGGGTTTGAGCCCCACATCGGGCTCTGCATCCATGCTGACAGCTCAGAACCTGGAACCTGTTTCTGATTCTGTGTCTCCCTCTCTCTCTTCCCGTCACCACTCATGCTCTGTCTCTCTCTGTCTAAAAAATAAATAAAACATTAAAAAAAACTTTAAAAAATCATACTATATATACTACTTACTGTATATATATATATATATACTATATATTTATGTACTATAGATACTACATGCTACATGTATATTATATATAGCTACATACTATATATAGATTAAAATCATACTGTATATATATCATACTATAGATAGATATCTGACCACTATGAAACAAAATTAAAAATCAATAACAGAAAAAATTTAGGATATTCACAAATATGGTGTATGGAAATTAAATAATATGCTCCTAAATAACCAAAGGGTCAAGGAAGAAATCACAAGGGAAATTGCAAAATACTTTGACATGAATCAAAATGAAACACAACATACCAAGGCTTATGGGATGCAGCAAAAGCAGGGCTTAGAATGAAATTTATACTTGCAAATGCATATATTTAAAAAGAAAGTGGCGCACCTGGGTGGCTCAGTCAGTTAAGCATCTGACCCTTGATTTTGGCTCAGGTCATGACTGCAGGGTTCTGAGATCAAGTTCCCCACTCGGCGTGGTACCTGCTTAAGAAGCTTTCTCTCTCTTCCTCTGCCCCTCTCCCCGGCTTGTGCACATGTGCAAGTTCTCTCTTTCTCAGAAACTAGAAAAAAAAGAGCAAACTAAACCCAAAGCAAGTGAAGGAACAAAACCATAAAGACTAGAAAGGAAATAAATACAATAGAGAATAAAAAGAAAACAGTAGATAAAATTAACAAAACTGAAAGTTTCACGGATATGAAAAGGTATACAAAAGCAACAAAACTTACCTAGACTGACAAAGGAAAAAAGAGATTCAAAATGCTAAAATCAAGAATGAAAGTGGGGGTGGGGGAGAGATGCAGTGTGTGTGTGTGCCTGGCTGGCTCCACTGGTAGAGCATGCAACTCTTGATCTCAGGGTCATGAGTTAGAGCTCCATGTTGGATATAGAAATTACTTAATTAAAAAAAAAAAAGGATGGAAGAGGGACATCACTTCTAATCTCTCAGAAATAAAAAGGAATATAGGGGAACACTATTATGCCAATAAATCATATAAACTAATGAAAAACAAAATACTAGAAAGACACAAATTACCAAAAGTCACATGTGCGCACAAGTGCGCGCGCGCACACACACACACACGAGAAAATCTGAATAGGGCTATAAGAAAGAGATTAAATGATCAAAAAAAAAATTCCATGAAACAAAACTCAAGTCCACATGGCTTCACTAGTGAATTCTACTAAACTTTAAGGAAGAATTTAACACCAATCCTTTACAAACTCTTCCCCAAAAATAGAACAAATGGGTCTACTTCCCAACTCATCCTATGAGGCCAGTATTACCCTTGTACCATTAGGCAAAGACATCATAAGATGTCTTATGAATACAGACTCAAAATACCATCATCGAAATACTAGCACAGTGAATTAAACAGCATATAAAAATGATTGTAATGACCAAGTGGGATTTATTACAGGAAAGCAAGGTTGGCTTAACATGTGAAAACCCATAAATATAGTGGATTCTATTAATAGAATGAGGGACAAAAACCACTTGGTCATCTTAAAAAAGGCAGAAAAGCAGTTGACAAAATCCAATAGTATGTAATGAAAAAAACCCTCAAGAAACTAGAGATAGAAGAAAAGTTCTTTAATTTGTTAAAGGCCATCTATAAAAAATACACAACATACTTAATGATGAAATACTGGATGTTTAAGATCAGGAAAAAAAGTCACTTCACTTCAACATTTTACTGGAGGTTATAGCCAGGGCAATTAAGCAAGAGAAATACAAGGCATCCAAATTAGAAGGGAAGAAGTAAAACTATTTCTACTCATAGATGACATGGTCTTATAAGAGAAAACCCTAAGACATTTACACAGACAAACAGACACACAAATATTATGATTTTTTTTTTATTGAGACAGTGAGAAACAGAGCATGAGTGGAAGAGGGGCACAGAGAGAGGGAGACAGAATCTGAAGCAGGCTTCAGGCTCTGAGCTGTCAGCACAGAGCCTGATGTGGGGCTTGAACCCACAAACCGTGAGATCCTGACCTGAGCCAAAGTCAGCCGCTTAACCAACTGAGCCACTCAGGCGCCCCTAGACACACAAATATTAAAACTAATAAACACTTTCATCAAGATTGCAAGATACAGTATGAATATATAAAAGTCAATTATATTTTTAAACATAAGCAAAAAAGTCTGAAAATTAAATTTAACAAAATTATATATACAATAGCATCAAAAAGAATAAAGTGCTTAGAAATAAATTTAACAAAAGAAGTGCAAGGGGTGCCTGGGTGGCTTAGTAGGTTAAACATCTGACTTTAGCTCAGGTCATGATCTCATGGTTCATGGGTTTGAGTCTGAGTGGGGCTTTGCACTGATGGTGAGGATACTGCTTGGGATTCTTTCTCTCTCTCTGCCCCTCCCCCATTTGTGTGGATTCTCTCTCTCTCTCTCTCTCTCTCTCTCAAAATAAATAACCTTAAAACAAACAAAGAAAAAAAGAAGTACAAGACTTATGCACTAAAAATGAAAGAACATTATTGAAAGAAATGAAAAGAGAGCTACATAAATGGAAACACATCCTTTGATCTTCACATTGGAGGTTAAGATTTCATCATATGAATGGGAGGGTGGCACAAACATTGAGTCTATAACAGGCACCAATAGGACAAAGAATAATCTCTTCAGAAAGTGACTCTGGGACAACTGGAGGTCCACATGAAAAAGAATGAAATTGGACTCTTAAACCATGTACAAAAATGAACTCAGAATGAATCTAAGACTTAAATGTAAGAGTTATATAAAGTTCTTAGGGGCACTGGAGTAGCTCAGCTGGTTGAGCGTCGACTCTTGATTTCAGCTCGGATCATGATCTCATGATAGTGAGACTGAGCCCCACTTGGGCTTTGTGCTGAGCATGAAAATCACAAGGGACAACTGAATAACTAGATAAATTGAATTTCATCAAAACTAAAAAATGTACTTCAAAGGATACCATCAAGAAAGTGAAAAGACAACCCACAGAAAAAGAGAAAATATTTGTAAATCATATATCTGAAAAGGGTCTATTATCCAGGGGTGCCTGGCCAGCTCAATTGCTAGAGCATGTGACTCTTGATCTCAGGGTTATAAGTTCGAGCCCCATGTTGGGTATACAGATTTCTTGAAAAATAAAATCTTTTTTTAGAAAGTGGGGGAGTCTTCTATTCAGAATATATAAAGTCTCTTAAAACTCCATAGTAAAGAGGCAGATAACCCAATTTTTAAAAGTGGACAAGAGATTTGACTGAAGATGTCTCCAAAGAGAAATATGTCAATAAAATTATCAGTGAATCTAAATATTGTTAACCTTTATAGAAGAAATAGAAATAGTGTATTTAATCCCCAAATTACCAGATGAGTAAAATAGTGAAGGGAAAAAAGTAGAATGGGTTTTTTAAGGCAAAAAAGGACACAAACAAAATAGATAAGACAAATAGAAAGTGTAAAATAGTAATTTTTTTCATTTTTTTAAACTTTTGTTTATTTTTGAAAGAGAGAGACAGATCATGAGCAGAGGAGGGGCAGAGAGAGACACACAGAATCGAAAGCAGGCTCCAGGCTCTGAGCTGCCGGCAGAGAGACTGATGTGGGGCTTGAACCCACAAACTGTGAGATCATGACCTGAGCCGATGTCAGATGCTCAACCGACCATATAGTACCTCTCAATCAGGTGAAATCCTAATATTTTATCTCATTTTCCCATCATCTTTCAACTTGTTTTATTCTCTCCTGGCTAGAAGATTTTTTGATTAGTCATGCATCCGAAGGAAACTTCTGATGTTCCCATTTCAATATGAAGCTTGATCTTTAAGATAGAAAGTCTTGTGCACATATGTGTATAGGTAAGAGGGTGATTTATGTGTGCGTTAGAATGTATGTGTACCCACATGTCCGCTGTTAGGGCATCTATTTCCTCCACTTTAGGATTTGTCTTAAATTTGTCTATTTGTCTGAGAAAACCTCCCAAAGGGAAATTTTAATGTCATATATCATCTGCGTCAACAACAGTTAGTAGCCTGAGTTACTAACAGATAAGCAGAGAAAGATAAGCATTTCAAGGCCTTCAGCACAGGGCAACAGCTCTTGAGGGTGGGGTGGGTGGCAACTACTTGGCAATAGAAGTCAGCTGTTCTTTTGCAATACAGATCCTTGGGCTTTTAACTACCAGATCATGATCTGTCAAAAAAAGTCTCAAAGGATTTTTGGGAAGGTCTCCGGGGCTGAGAGTGGATAACAGCCAGCTCTACCTGCTCCAGGATATTCCAAGGGCGGGGCCCGGAGAAGTGGTTTCCTAAGCGTCTCCAGAGGATTCTGAATCATACTAAGGATTGAGAAACATGAATTTAAGGTAACTCAGGGCCTTTGCATCAAGGAAGCAAGCTCTTTTCCCATGCTTTTAAATAGCAATGTTTTTAGAACATTCCTTGATTGTTTTCTTTTACTGGAGACACAGAGATTATAAAGACATGTGGAGGTAGTGTTCTTACTTTATTCGTTTTTGGCGGGAAACCATTTCAGGTCTTTATTTTTAGTTATATTTCATTTGTTTCTTATCTACTTTGAAAGGAGATCATGTCATTGCTCAATGTGATGGTCTTAGTGGTCTCAGAATGTACCCACAAGAAAAAGACAAAATGCCTGTGGCTTTATGTTCCTTGCTGGTTTAGACAGCTAGGTTAGAGAACGTGGGTTCTATGACCCTTAAAGAAAGTATAACAATGGTCTCAAGAGGACAAACCAAGCCAGCAAAACACTCATTATAGATGTGATCAAGGTGCAGGACAAGCCAAAAAGAGGAAATGAAAATAATTGCAACGTCTATAGTCACTTGGTAACTAAGTGTTCTATAATAATATGATTCAAAGTGTTTATTTTAAATTGTTATTTTTAAGTGTCAATTTATTTATTAAAAATTGTTAAATGTTTATTTATTTGGGGGAGCATGAAAGACAAGCACAAGCAGGGGAGGGGCAGAGAAAGAAGGAGACACAGAATCCAAAGCAGGCTGCAGCTTCCAAGCACCCACTTGCAGTGAGATCATGACCTGAGCCGAAGTCAGTCGCCCAACCAACTGAACCACTAGGCTCCCCTTAATATTTATTTTTGATGGAGAGAGAGAGAGATAGCACATGAGTAGGAGAGGGGCAGAGAGAGAGAGATACAGCGGATCCCAAGCAGGCTCCAAGCTGTCAGAGCAGAGCCCAACGTGGGGCTGGAATTCACAAACTGTGAGATGACCCGAGCCAAAGTCGGACATTTAACTGACTGAGCCACCCAGATGCTCCTTAAATTATTTTTTAATGATAGTAATGGGGAAGGATTGGTAGAAAAGGTAATTAAATTTCATCAAAAAAAGAGGCAACAGAACAAAGGAACAGCTGACTTTGTTCCCTCCTCATAAAGTCACAGAATTTAATATTTTTACCAGAAGATGCAAAAACAAATAGACTTTACCAAACACAATCTCATCAGATGCAAAATATGTCTGAATTCAATTTGGCTCATTATGAATTCATTATGTAAGCGCGATTTAAGAATTGAATCTTCAGCTAGACTGCACGTGTTGTCCTATAGCTCAAAGCTCTCTGAGAAATAATTGTGTTCCTCTTATATGTACCCCATATGTCTTCAGCACTGTTAACCAAGTAATAGGATATCAAAAATGCCTGTTGGTTAAATAATTGAATGCTTTTCAAAATGCATTCATTGTGAACTCGCATATCCTAATGAAATTTCAGTACACTCAGTTAGAGAGAAAATACTTAAATGCTTCCTGAGAGCAAAAACAACTCATTTGCAGAGAGCGGAATCATACTGGCTTTCATATCCTCCAGCTTTAGGCTGGAGTACAATTGAACAATGTCTTCAGATGCAAACAGAAAGTAGCTTGGAACATAGAATTCTAAACTTGGCCACTTTATCAGTCTGCAAGTTGGACTGAAAGAACTCAATATTTACCTCCCTTTCTGGGAAAAAGAAATCACTTGAGTATATGCTCTAAGAAAATGAAAATAGAAATAAAAAAAGATGAAGATATAAAATCCAAGAAATAATAGCCACATCTCAGAATAGCAATAAAAAGAATCCCTAGGCTGTTGGCTGGGCAGCAGGTATAGAAGCAGTTGGTTCAAAGTAAAATACTTAGAAGACTTGCAGACAAATGTATTTGATAAGAAAACTGATTCGCTTCAACAAATAATGTGATTTAAGAGTTGTATGAATTTAGGGACAGAGTGAAGGTGACTGTTTCTTCTGTCAATGAGGAAAAAGTAAGGCAAACAGAAACTCCCTCAAAAATGAAAATCATCACCTGTGCAAAACAAATCACATGTAGCATGATTCTGAATAGCATATAGACTATCATGAGAAAAAAAAATATTAGCTCTTGGTATTGGAAAGATTCATTTTGGAGCTCCTCATATTTAGGAAAAGACTTTCATTTTCCTCTTCCCAGTCCAACTACATTTCTTGATTCTGCAGAAAATATCTACAACAATTAGAGTATATTAGGTGCGCTTTATTGGATTTTAGTTTTCTTTGAATCAGCTCGTATACAACACATAGAAGACTTAATTATAGTTCCCAAACAGGAGGGAAATGTAATAGACCTTCACAATGTATGACTTACGAGATAGAAAGGGAAGAGAGAATATGAAAGTATAAAGCTATACACATTTTCATTTTTTATAATGAAGACTTGAAGATAAATTTGGCTACATTAGGCACTATCTGAAGTTGAATGATTGAGAAAGTATTTTTTATAAAGTTATAAAGGAGAACTACTTATAATACAACTAACACAAATTTGAGAAAAGGAGGGAGACAAAAGTGGTGTTAATGAACTCAATTCCTTATCTTTGACAATGGAGGATCAATAGAAACTTGTGTGAGGTAGACTGGATCATTGTTCCTAACTTCCTACTCCCTCTTTGTAATAGATTATACATCCTTACTCTTTGTTATATGATTTTTACTGTGCCTCTTGGTTCAGCACATATAGTATCTCTACCCATTGACTCTGGGCTTACTCATATAAATTATTTTGAGCAATGAAATGTGCTTTAACTATGGCCTTCTACCTGGGAAGAGCACATATCAAGTGACAGGCACTTCTTTGGCCCGAGTTCCCAAATTAGAAGACACTTAGAGCCAAGCCTAGCCAAGTCCAGGATAGTGGCAGCCAATGACTTGTAAATTGTATAGTGTTTATTATAAGCCATGATTTTGGGATTGTTTATATGACAGAAGAAACTCATAAGCACACTGTCTAAAGTTGATAAATCAAGAATTGGTACTGTAAGTATACTATTTAGGGTTAGGAGAGGTATTTATCAGGAGAGGTAGGGAGAGAATTTTAAGTTTTTGCTTCATATCTTCCTGTACTATTTGAATTTTGTATTATATGTATGTATTACTTTTATATTCCAAATGTACAAAGTAGAGGGGCACTTGGGTGGCTCAGATGGTTGAACGTCTGACTCTTGGTTTCAGTTCAGGTCACAATCTCATGGTTTATGGGATTGAGCCCCGTATCTGGCTTTATGCTGTTAGCATGGAGCCTGCTTGGGATTCTGTCTTTCTTTTCTCTCTCTCTCCTTTCTCTCTCTGCTTCTTCCCCCAACTCGTGTTCTCTCTCTCTTTCTCAAAATAAATAAATAAAAATTTTTAAAAAATGTACAAAGCACAGTGCAAACTGTCCAGGAGGTGGTAAGAGCCTTAAACGCTTAATATGCTAGAGCAGCAATATGATGAGCTAGTTTGTGTTGGGGGAAAGTGCTACAGATGATGAAGTCACAGGAATTCAGGAAAAAGAAGAGATCAGTCTGATTGCAGAGGTTGTCAAATAATCCTGAGGGATTAAGATTGATGGAGGAAAGTAGGCAAGAGAGCAAATAGCATAACTGATGTGGAGTCAGGAAGAGTGAGGTAGGTGGTGTGACGGGAGCAGAAAAGTCTTACGAGGGAGTTGAGGGTGAGAGGGCCGTGGCACGTGGAAATGGGCCCAGACTCTGTAGGCCCTGGAGTCCCTGACTGATGTGTGTAGACATAGAGCGGCTTTGTGAATAAGGTGCTTTAGGAAAACCAGTATAGCAGGACTGTGTAGAATGGTGCCCATCAGAATCCTCAGAGCTAGTGGAAACTGTCCCATGTAGGCACATGTATGGCGTAGGTGAAGCTATGGTTATCAGCCATGTAGCTTCTGTGACCATATCCCTTGGGCCTAAATTTATAAAAAGGTAGAGATATGTGGAATATTACGCAGGTAGACTGATGTCTCGCAAGACTGAAAAGCTATGACTAGGGGCAAGAAGAAGCCAAGAAAATGTATTCTATACATCTCTAAAAGCCACTTTTGGCTGGTAAAATTCTGCAGTCTTCTCCCCGTCCCTGTGCTATTTAGCATGTTCTTTCTTTTTTTTTTTTTTCCCCAATCGAGTCTTCCTAAAAGCCATCTTACCACACTGCGAATTCCTATGCATTCACAGTTAAAATTGTGGTCATCTAAAGCCATAGTACCTCTCTGAGCTCCAAACTCATCAGCTCTTCCATTTCTCTTCATTTCAGGTTCACGCCATTTTATTTCCTTTTAAATAATGACTGTCCAAATCTGCTGCCAACTAAGACTTGCTTCTATTGTCCTTGATTTTTGTCCCCACCTTAGGTTTTCCTTGTATCCTGACTCCTGCTTTCCTTAAAAATTTAAAAAATGTATGTTGATCACTTTTTCTTTTTATTTATTTAAAAAATTTTTACACTTATTTATTTTTTGAGAGATGGAGTGAGACAGAGCATAAGTGGGGAGGGTCAAAGAGAGAAGGAGACACAGATTCTGAAACAGGCTCCAGACTCTGAGTAAGCATTCAGCACAGAGCCCGACGCAGGGCTCCAACCCACCAATGGCGAGATCATGACATGGGCTGAAGTTGGATGCTTAACCGACTGAGCCACTTAGGCGCCCCTAAAAGTCTTTTTATTTAAAAAAAATGTTTAATGCTTATTTATTTTTGAGAGAGAGAGAATGAATAAGGGACACAGAGAGAGGGAGACACAGAATCTGAAGCAGGCTCCAGGCTCCGAGCTATCAGCACAGAGCTCTACAAGCCATGAGATATGACCTGAGCCGAAGTTAGATGCTTAACTGACTGAGCCACCCATGCGCCCCATGGCTCTTTTTAAATTTTATTTATTAACTTAAGTAATCTCTACACCCAATATGGGGCTGAAACTCATAACCCTGAGACCAAGAGTCATATGGTCTTCTGCCCCAAACACCCCTGACTCTTATCTTCAGTTTCTTTGGTTCATTTTCATTTTCAGCTCCTTAGTTCTTTCTTCGCCATCATTGGCCATATGTCCAAATGGTGTATTCTGAGCCTTATCCGTGCCAGCCCTGTTCCATCTGCAATGCCTCAGGCTCTGGCTACCTCAACCTTCTCATTCTGCCATACTTACTGACCTCAGATTCCACTGAGCCTTTGATCTAGCAGTTTCCAGCATTTCCCCCATTCATTTCCATATAATAAACATTGTGGCCCATATAAATGTCCTTAGTGTTATGTGTGGAATTCCCAATAAACAGCAGTAAATCTTCTTTTTCCTCTTTGACTCAAGAAAGCCTATTGGAACGCAAGAAACTATACGTGACCTTTTTATAGGAATAATCAGCAATCTTCTCTAATTTATGTTTTATTTTATTTTTAATTTATTTTTACATTTATTTATTCTTGAAAGACAGAGTGCAAGCAGAGGAGGGGCAGAGAGAGAAGGAGACACAGAATCTGAAGCAGGCTCCAGGCTCTGAGCAAACGTTCAGCACAGAGTCCGATGTATGGCTTGAACCCACGAACCATGAGATTATGATCTGAGCCAAAGTCAGATGCTTAACTGACTGAACCACCTAGGCGCCCCTCTAATTTATGTTTTAAAACTTTGTTCTCAACTTCTGGTTCCAAAATAAGATGGGCTAGTGAACGGGATACACTTCCTACTAAAAACAGCTAAAAGCCCTGGACATTGTATGTAAAACAAAACATGAGAAAATTCTGAAAGGTAGGGAGAAGAAGGTAATTTACTAAGGACGCTGGGATCTGAGGAATGACAGGGCAATGAGTTCTCTTGAGTTTTCTTTTATTTCATATATCCTGGTCTCAGTGCTAGAGAAGCTGGCAACCAGGAAACATCCTGGGAAAACAAAAGAACAAAAAAAACAAACCCCAAGAAATGCCTGCCCTCTCTAGCTAAGGAACCAGGAAAGGGGCAACCTAGAAAATGTTTACACAGTAAATACCCAATTCCTGCCAACTGCAGAAATAAATGCCACCTCACCCCATCCCCATCAGAGAAGGCTGAACGGAGAGGCTACACTCCCACCTTTACCCTGTTGTTACACAGCAGGGCAGCGCAGCGACCCCTCTAACCTCTGCAGAGTGGTGTCTGAGAAGACCAAGTGGGGACCACGTCCCACTGACAGAGTGATTAGCACAAAACAAAATGAGCAAGTACATGCAAGGGCATTATGCTGAGTAAAAAAAAAAAAAAAAAAAAAAGCCAGTCTCAAAAAGGTCACTTCCTATATGATTCCATTTTTAC